>WAAB01007023.1:161756-198689 GCA_013389865.1 Piaya cayana
ATTAGGAAAAAATTTTTCACAGAAAGGGTCATTGGGCATTGGAACAGGCTGCCTAGGGCGGTGGTTGATTCACCTTCCCTGGAGGTGTTTAAGGCACGGGTGGACGAAGTGCTGAGTGGCATGGTTTAGTGTTTGATAGGAACACTTGGACTTGATGATCTGGTGGGTCTCTTCCAACCTGGTTGTTTTATGATTCTATAATTCTATATTTCACTGTGCTTGGTTAAAAAGTGGGCATTATTAAAAAATTAACAACAGTAACAGACAATAGCACCACAAGAAATACTTCACATCTAATATACTTCACTGTGCTTTAGTCCCATAGTACATCTAATTGCAACTGGGACATTCCAGTACTGAATATGAAACAGCCAGGGACACAGCAGTCCCACAGCTCCAGAAAAAATATGCAGTAATGTATGTTTCACTTGGTTATTTCCCAACTTTTTCGGCTGGTGACCACTCCTTTCCCTTACAGTTTCTCAAGAGGTAGCCTTAATATCAAATCATAATGATTGATAAATTTCTGTTGGTAATGTGAAATATCCGTTTCACAGACAAGTTGTAGAACACAACTGGAACAGATACATTTGCAATAAGTAACAGACAACAATCTTGTAAAAACATAGTTAATTTGCTGAGTTTGATTCAACCTGTCAGCAAGTCATTGCAAACTGGTGCAACAGACTGTAAGGGGAAAGCCTGTGGCTTAGAGCAGCACCCTGGTCTGTGAGGAATGCTGGGGAAGCCAAGGTACATACAACAAGGTACATACATGAAAATCTGAAAGACCTGCTGACATAGAAGAGAACAAATTGTGAGCAGGATCCTTGAAAGTAGAGGCCATTTAGGCCCTTCAGTCTCTGAAGCATTCTGTCTCTTTACCAGATGATATTCCCAGGCACTCCTATTCACATTTACATGGGCAAGGCTGCCCACAAGACCAAGGTCTGCATTCATCTCAGCCACAGCAACCTTTGGACCAAAGGGTCTTTGTCCTGGGAAAAGCAGCAATGCCTGCAAATGTGGACCTGCCCTTTGTCCTTCAAGAATTGTAATGATCTGAAAAGCACTATAAATGTCCTACAGAAAACCATCAATTTAAATTATTTGACTCAGGGAGAGGCACAGGCATTTTTTTTAAAAAAGTCAAGGTCATTAAGAATAGCTCACTCAATATAAGACCAGGTTTTATGACTCATTGGAGACTGGGAAAATCAGCAGCAACACTGCATATTTAGAGTATAATGTTTAGTCACCAAAGACACTTCCAGAGTTATTGCCTCCTCCTCAGACACATTTTTTTAATTGCAGCAACTGAGCTGCAGCAGTAACAAAGAAATATCTTCCCCATAAATGCACAGTCAGACAAGCAACTGATCAGCAGGTTTGCCTTTATGTTGTCAGCCTAAGAAAAATGGGCAAGAGAATTCACATTTCAGCAAAGCGTTTTTGCATCCTAGTACCCTTCCAACCACGCAGAGAAAAATTATGTACAAGTATCCAGTACAGATAAGGTAGCATCTGAGGAAGAAGCTTTCTAGATGCTCTGCATTCCATAGCAAAAGCTTAGGAACACAGGATCATTCAAGTATCTGAACTTTTCTAGTTTGCTTTGTTTCCCTTGCCTAATCTTTACAAAGACTTCATACAATCCAGAATAACTGCTAGAGTTATAGAGTTTTTCTTCAAGTTGTAATCAAAACAGTATCACTACAAGTCTTTTAGCAAATTGTAGGCTTTCTGTGGTTACTTCCTCACCAAATTCCCAACTCAATCTACAGCAGAGTTGCATGGCCACCTGCACAGCCCTGCCAGCCGGAGACAGGGGATGCACAGCATTTGTGGGAGTACTAGGGGGGTGGTATACTTGAGCACCCACAGCAGAGCCAGGTAGTCCACTCATCACCTGGAAAGCCTCCAGACCAACAGTGAATTTTGCTCAGAGGTATCGATCGGAAGTCTCTAGAGTTTAATAAGTGCAACACATTGTTACCGCAACATATTTTAACATACCACTAACAGTAAAAGTCTAAATGGCTTTATCCCAAATCTAAGTACTTTAAAATTACTAGTAGAAGAAAAACATTTGCTATTCCTGTCGATATTTACAAAGGCAAAGCAAATTTCCTTGGTCCAGCTTTACCCCTTGGTGGAGGATTCAGCATACAGCATATGACCTACATAGCAGAAAGTCAGACTTCTTTATAATCCTGTCCCCCTAAGCACTGAAAAATTTGGAAATCAGAAAAGATGAACACAGTGGCCCAGATTCTCTCTGTCATTTGGGCAGTTTTGCATTTTGTCATTGGTCTGCATTCACCCTGCAGGGGCCACAGTCATGACCGTGAGCCTCAAGGCCTGTTGTATTAACATCTTCCTGCTGTATGGCTAGGAAAAGCAAAAGTAATCTCACATTTCAGGGACCACCAACTGCTGAAATGTCACTCTAGCTATAGGTTATAAGTGTAAATTACAGTAAACTTTATCTGCTACAACTTAGATTGGAAATATCTGTATTGTTTCTTAAGTGCATGCTTAGGAAACATGTGCCAGGACAGTTCTCCTCTCCACATTATTTGGACCAATATCGCTAGTCAGACACAGACCTCAAGGTCAATCATAAAGCAAGCATAAGAAAACATGCAGGGGGTCAACATGTATTTCATTTGCCTTCCCAGTACCATCATATTAGCCGCTATGCCAGTCAAGAGCCTTCCTAGAATAAGTACATCCACCAATACCATTAGACAGCTGGGATTTGTAGGCCATCTGCCTATAGGCAGCCTAGTGCAATGTGAAGAGCTGCAGCTGACCCACATCCCAACTACAGAGATAGTAGGAGGTGTAAATATCAATTTGTCCTCTTTTCTGCCTCTTTGAAATTTCCACCCATTATATCTAAAGCAAGGGGATCCAGAACCTCCAGGATCAGGTGCTGACACGTTAGAGTTTCTGCAAGGGATTACTAAAAGTGATCAGAAACATTTTGCAGGGAACATTTGATTTTGATGAGGCTGCAGGAATCACGCCTGATTTCCTGCCAGGTCCTCTTCCCTGTTCTTCAACAGTACTCCTTGCAAGTTGACAGAGAGTGGGAGTTTGAAAGAAGTTATTGCTCCAGGATTGTCTCAGATATTGCAGAGCTTCTAAGCTGCTGGCTCCTCTACAGATCTCATTAGGCAGGATGCCAAGAAACTCAGAGCAGAGTATCCCTGCTTATAAACTCCAAGCCTGCCAGCTCTCTGTCAGCCCACCAAGCAGAAAGACAACAAGCACGAGTCTGGAAGTTCTGGAAATGTGGAAGTCCTTGGTATCCCAGGCAGCCAGAGGATACAGACAGACTGCCTTGAGGTGGGGGCCCCAGAGCTTCTGATACCTTTTGTTTCAGGCACCATTAACTTTAGACTAGATGATCATTGTAGGTCCCTTCCAGCTGAAAATATTCTATTCTATTCTATTCTCTTCTCTTCTCTAAGAATGAAAAATATTCCTTTTTATTTCAAATCAGAATAAAATGAAATTAAACAAGTCTATCAAAACCCTCTGCAAAAATGGCATAATCATTTTCCGTGTTCCACCACTTAAATATTGGGCTGATATGGCTAGTGTGCAACACATCAGGACCACAGGGATGTTCCCTAAACATATTGTACCATTACTCAGCAGATTGAGCTTTCATCACGAGCGTTGCCTCTCCATGCTCCCTGTTTATCCCAGGTATTCATGTACTTCCTATTTCATTCCCAAAACAAGCCCTTTAGAGAATAACATTTTGTGGGGGGGTTCTCCTTTAATCACACCTGTCTAACCATACAGCTCCAGAGAAAGCAAGCAGAAAGCAATGAAACTAAAAAAGACACTAATTTCATATCTTCAACTTGGCTAAGATGAAGAGGATTTATTTTTCTCAAACTCCTATTACCACAAAGCTCTATATGCAGGTCAGCAGGCTTATATAACAGTGATGCATCTGGCTCTCTGTCCCAAATAAGTATGACAGAATGTGCTGTGACTGCTACATAACCTTGTGCACTGTTCATTAGAACTCCATCTTTTTTTCCGACTGCAGTCTCAGCCTTCAGTTTTCTAGAGAACTGCAATTGTTTCATGTTCTCAGCCTGATGCTTACAATTAGGCAAACTGGATCATTTTCATTAGGCTTCTTTTTTTTACATCATTTTTACATCTTTTTTCTGGAAAAAAAAGATTTTCAAAAGAGTTAATTTATACTAGTTTTATTTTAATGTGCTGTTTTAAGTTCAGTTGTTAACTTGTGAGTTTACTCCATCACATTTTCTTATTGCTGCTTCTTGCTATGTCTTTTCCCTTGACCTTTTCCATTCTGCCATACATCCACCAGTTATCTCTGTGAAATGGTCATGACAAAGGTCAGGGACTTCACACGTGTCCACAGGACACAGCATGGAGGAGGCTGTCCAGAACTGGATGTCGTAAAAAGGTTTTCTCCATTAAACTAGGTTAAGATATTGTGAAGGGAAGGGAGTACAAGTCAACAATAGGTGCTTAGCTCTCAAACTGGAATGAAGTATGCATAGATCCATGACATGCACTCATACCTGAGAACAACAGATTCTACCTACTGCTGTGGGTACCATAATGTGATTTATTCAGGTATCAAATACATGTAGACATCTATGCAAATCCCAGTCTAGACCAAGAAGGTAACTCTAACTTGTTAACTCCAGTTCCAGCTATTGTGGAAATTAAATCACTGATTTTCTAGAAATATTCTGATATGATTAAATGCAAGATGATGCACTAGGAACAAGGTATGCATCCCTTCTTTGCAGAATGGTAGACCATGTCCAGAACAGCACCAAAGAAAGATCAGAGGTTGGTCTAATGATGAGTCAGCATGACCGACAAGTACACATCAGAAGGACCAAACAGGACTTGGCATGCTGATTGACGTCAAGCTATTTGGCAAAGAAGCCTTTGACATCTCTGACATGCTACTTGTGCTGAGTAGCATATGTGAAGTAGGATTTCCCCAACATTACTCCTGTGTTTGAGATTTTTCAGAATAAATGTTTTTTTTTCTGTAGGTACAGCTTTACATTTCTTTTTGGTTTTTTATTTGATTCCATTTTTCATGACGAGTTAAAACATTTACACTAGGTCAGGGCAATATTTCAATACAAATTTCACCAAAACCAATGGTTTTATCTGCAGAAGATTCCTAAATTCACATCTGTAATAAGGTCCAGAGTATGGCCTGTGAAGTTCATCCACAGAGCAGGCTCATACACTGAGGAATTTCATGCTCATTAAATATATGCCATGTTATACTAAGCCCAGTTAATCAACACTATCTATTCTGGAAGCAAAAAGAAAAGATTCTTTATTTCTATCACATTCCATCAGCTTTCCCCCCTCACTTTAAGCAATTAGTTTCAAAGACATAGAATACATCCTTTCCTCCTATGCCTTGTTAATGCATTAGAGTATAATTTTATAAGGAGCTCCTGGAGATCACAAGAGGCAGGCAGGTATCAGAGATGACACTATGCCTGGAGCACACAGTCCCAAGAATTTATGAGGGCAGCGGTTTCCTGGTTCACCCTATCACTTCAATGGACTTACATGCCTGTGGAACAGGAATGCTTTTTACTGTCAGAGATCCTCTGCATGTGTCTGCAAAGAGAAGGCTATGGATGCAGATATCCTCTGCATTTTTTACAGCCTGTTTTTAGTAGGTGAATAAGAAAAGCACAACTGTCAATAAACACAAAACTGCAGTTAAAAGATCAGCAGGACTCACTAAAAAACTTCTGGAAGAGCGAACATCAATCTTTGCAAAGGGATAGGCAGGTGGAATGATCTATCTGGATCGGACTTGAGAAGTAGGCTTCTTACAGCCAAAATGTTTGGTTACTAAGTGTTTTTAGCCAGGACTTCAGCTGGCATAACTTTGTGAGCTTGTTCTAGACTGAAGGCATAAGCAGGTGGTGATGTATTTGTGGCTTTCAGTTAACAACTTGGTCTTGCAAACTGTCCCAATACAGATCTGTTCAAGAGTGTTTGAATGGGAAAAGCGTATTCAGACTTATAAGATTAGGCCCAAATTACTAGGACACGACAGTTCTGTTGGCAATAAGCTACTGAAAACAGTTGTGTGAGCTGAAGAAAAGCAAGAGCAAGTGTCTGCTTTTAGCATTTATATTTACAGCTTTTCCCTGACTATGCATAAATTAAGCAGATTGCAAACGTACTGAGTGGAAGGAACAATCTGTCTATTTATAAGCAGTTAACCTTTAGGAATGACCTTTATTTTAACATTAAATTGGTCTGCTTCATGTTCAGAGGACTGGAATTTTCATTGCTTGGAAAAATGAGAAAATATTCCATATTTATCTGTGAAGACAGCCAGAAAGATTTCAGCCTTGCACTCTGAAATATCTTGGCTGATACAGACTCTATAAAGGTAGAGTCAATGCAGTCCTGAGACTGCAACAAAGAACAGACAGTGGCAGCGGGAAGTGACTCTGGAGCACATGCCAGGATGAGGGAGAAAAACACTTCTAAAAATTTTTTTGGTACATGATGATTTTTCTCTGCAGAGCATTCCCATTGATATTTTTCCAATCAAAACAAAAATTCTGTACCTATGTTTGTTCAGAAGTTACCTGAGTATCAGGTAACAACTGGGCTCCTCAGCCAGATAATTTATCTAGTATTAAGCTGGGACCAAAAAACTAGAAACAATTGTTGGTGTGACACAATTTTTCTGATCTTACTTCAGTGTTTTCTTGTTTCCAGGGCAACTCACAAAACTCATGTAAGAAAATCCCTGTCATAATTTAAAAAGTAGATTTTTATTTTTAGATTTGGTTAACCCATCCACTAAGAAAAGGAGGCAAAATCAAATTAAATTGAGAGCTGCAGCACTAACACTGCTGTAGAATAAACACAATGTTGTCATTGACTATGTCTGCAGACTCAATTAACTCTAAGTACGAGATGCTTGTTTATGGAGGTCTTGGGCTGATTTACTCAGGTTACTTTGTATCTCAGCAAGCTATTTCATAAAAATATTTCAATGTATTGTAACTACTATAACCTTATTATGCCTTCTTTAATTTGCTTGGCTGATTCAAAATCAACTTGATTGATAGAAAACCATGGGAGCCAGAACCTTCCTTTTATTCACTTTTTAAGACAGAGACACAGTGAAGCAACCTTCCATTTTCTCCAGAGAGAATATACGATGGCCCCAAATTGCACACTAACACCATGAATTATTTAAAATCACAGCAGGTAACAACAAACATTTTGTTAAGTGTATTCATAAAGCTCAAGCATAAAAAAACCCATAGAAGGAGTATAATTAACAACTAGAAGAGTTCCATTGAATAGCAATACTATGTTGCTTTTGCACTTCATTGATGAATGCTTCATATTACTAACCTCAGTTTTTGTCAGTGAAGAACCATTCTAGCCCCAAGAGATGTAAAGCCTCAGATATTCCCTCTTGCTCCATGGGAGGACAGTCCCAGAGCTCTGACAGGAGACCAGCTACAACAACTTCCACTTCACTTCAGTAAACACGAGACAAGACACAACTCTCCATCTCCTTCCAGTTTGCCTGTTCTCACTGGGAATATTTGGAGAGGAGTTTGACACAGGCCATAATCCTCTCCCTCCAGCACATTTTTCCAGTATAATGTAGCCCCAACTAACTAGGGTTCACTACATTATGCACTAGTTCATCAATAATTTCAGTCCTATTTACTAAATGTGAAAAATGAGGTCTTGAGTTTAAGAAACATGCCCTCTGTCATTCATCAAAGCACATGGGACTAATCACTACCTCCTCTACACTGCCGTCTGACTCAGTGTAATGTAGGCTATGTTGTAATGATGTAACAACAAAAAAATAATCCAGCACACAGGAACATAGATCATTGGAAATAAGACCTAACATTTTCATGGTCTGAATTGTTTAAAACAAAATTGCATGAAGATGAGATTGTTCAGAAAAGAAACTAAAGGGGAAAATTACACATTTCCAGGAAACTGGTGAGTATCAGTCACTCAGCAAAATACAGATCATAGAATCATAGAATAGAATGCTTTGGAAGGTCTTTTAAAGGTCATCTACTCCGCACCCCCCACAATGACCAAGGACATCTTCCACTAGATCCATTTGCTTAGAGCTCCATCCAACCTGACCTTAAATGTTTCCAGGGATGGGGCATCCACCATCTCTCTGGGCAACCTGTTCTAGTGTTCCAGCATCCTCTTGTAAAAAATGTCTTCCTTACATCTGGTCTGGCTCACGTCCAGCTTTTCATCCACCAAATCTCCAAGTCCTCCTCGTCCTCAGGTGCAGATCCCTGCTTCCTCTATCTTATGAAATAAAAATTGTATCAGGAAGTTAAGGAAGTAGTCATGGTACATTTCTCCTCAGGAAAGTTTAGCATTGTTATGAAGAGAAAATTTTACTAGAAAAAGAGAAGAAAAATGAAAGTGTGAATATTTGCTGCAGTGCTCTTTAAAAACAGATGATATTTTTTGACTGAAGGCATCAAGCTGGAGGTGACACATCTACTGTGTTACCAGCTATACTTCATTCATTTCATTTACATTTTGTATCTCCCCAGGTAATCGCTGTTTAGGGATACAGAGAAGACAATTCAAATCTTCCTTACAGCCACAAGTCATTTTAAGGGATGCTGGCCAGCTCATCGGGAAAAATAGACCTTAACTGAAAGCATGAACTAATTTTTAAATAAAATAGTTCATTCATCATTATTTTCACTCACCTTTCCTCACTCCTTTATGAACAGACCTTCATGTGACGTCTTCTGGAGATTCATCAACGGCACAGGGATGCAAATAGTTCAACTGACATGTTGCTCCAGTGAGGAGCACCCTTACCAGCCACTGTCTTTTCCATGGTTCACATCTGTGTGCAGGCAGCTATGAGGAAGCTATGTTTTCTCTCTATTCAAATGCCATTTAAGCTTGTGGTACCAGACACCATAGACAAAGTTCAGTTCTCCAAGTAATTGTAGCCAAAAAACCTGGAAGGAGTTTGTCACAGCTAACTACCCAGGCATTCTCTATCCCACATCTTGGCTTAAATGTACAAAGTTGCTGAGGGTTATGTGATTGATTAATCTGCAAATTTGATCACCTTGAGCCCAAGAAAGGCACCCACTCATAAATAATGACACCAGACAACTTCCAGGTACACTCACCTCATTAATATTTCTTACAGAGGCATTAAGTTTTCTTTCTTTGCTTCAAAATTTGTAAACCACTGTCTTTTGGGAAAGCAAAAGGAAATACACACATTACTTCAAACTTTCTCCATCACTGCCCAAGGCATTTAAGCACAGAGCTGGGCATTCAGTTACCTATCTGATTTCAGTGCCTGACTGGTTTGGGTATATGGCCTATGAGGGGAAGAACCTTTTCTTTCAATTCTTTCCGATTTAATGACATCATAAAACTAGGACAGAGTATTCCGATTTACTGAACTACTTCTGTCAAAGATTAAAAACTAGCAAATGCTGTCTTATTTGCTGCTCTGCAGCTGTGTGAGGCACTCAACAACCAGCTAATGCAAAAGTCATCTCCAACCCGTGACATGGAGGAGAGAGTGGATAGAAGTTTGAGTCAAGCAGCTGCAAACCACATCTTCTAGCCCTTCCCTTTTCTCCAAAGGACAGCTCATTTTATAGCCAAACCTTTCTGTTGGTTCTGGAGCACAAACAAAACCAACTTTGTGCTGGGCAGGAGGGAAGGAAAGCAATACAAATGGAAATGCTGATGTAAAATCTTTCTTTCTCTTTCTTTCCCCCTGACCCCCTGCAGAAAGCTGTCAGGATGGCAGCAGCCTCTTGCAGGGAGTGGGCTGACAGTCTCAACAAAGCAAGTCACAAAACTGATCTGGCTTTTCACAGCTAGAGAAAAAGGAAAAGAGCTGGGACCCATCTAAAGCAAAGAGAGGTTTCCTTTGTGGGACTGAAGGCTGAACAAGGTTCATGAGGGGCTTCAACTTTAACTCTTTCTTTTATTTCACTGGTCTAGGCTTGAATGTTATTTCAAAGGCTTAGCCCACAACTTCAATTGGTAGCACACTGGAGCTGTGGCTACAGGAGTATTTTTAGGCTTGGTTTCCAATGGAAACAGAGCATTCATCACTAGTGTGTCTCTCTGTACCTGCATCCCTGAATTACTTTTGAAGCCAGTGTCCATATTTAAATAAAACCAACTTAAGGAAAAAGCCTCAAACTTCCTACAAGCTTCTGAGAACTCAGAGGCCTGGTATAAGACAGTAACTCCCACAATAAGCTTCCTTACTACAGAAAGAAGCATACAAGTGAAGAGTTTTCCCCTACAGAGTTTGTATGGGTCCTCTCATGTACCAAATACTACAAAGCTACAGCTTCCCTGAAGTACCTGTCAGAAGTAGTCAGCTCATGGGAAAATTTGATTCAGAAATTTACTGCTTCCTCCCATTTACAGCTTCTCATTCCTTCATCACAGGGACAGGTCCCCATGACAGACAAGCACTAGCATTAAATGACAACTAACTGCTGTGTAATTTCGTCTTTTCTCCCTTAGGACAAAGTTGCTTAGTCCTCGCTAGCACCAGGCTGTGTACTTCAACAACATGGACTTGCCTCAGCTTCACAGAAACCACCATTTCTTGGTTTTCCAAAACACCCAAACTATTTCTGCCTCCTGAGGGCAAGTTCACACATGGGATCCATACCAGACTGCCTTTTGACAGTGTGATTGCAGACTGCAGCAAGTGAAGATCATGTACCATAACGCAAGGGCTTTCCCAGTGACTAGCACCTCTGTAATCACTAACCTCTCCCACACAGAATGGGCTCAAGTGCCAGTTTTTCTCCTATTTCACAAGTCAAAGACTAATCCACACATGACTAAGTGCTCATTCAATGAACCTAGGCATTACATTAATCAGGGTCCTTGTTGCAAGCACACCTCAATTATTTTATTTATCCAGATTACCAGATCCTTCACTGTCTTCACATTGGTAATGCAAGGTTACTATAGCAACCCCTGTGAGATTTGCATAATCAAGATAGCAGAGAAGAACAGATAGTTGAATTAATGTATAGCCTTGAACAGGAAACTTTAAAGATTAAAGATTAATGGCCTATGAAATTCATATATACTCTATTCATGATGTTACATTTATCCCATTTAATCTTTTCAAAATACATTTACTTTTAAATGCTAAACTAGAGTATGTGATACAATGTATTAAACTAAAAGAATTGAAACTCTCTGCTTATTTTGTTTTTTTCAGTTTAGCACCCAAATAAATTACATCAAAAAGTCCAAAGCCTGAAGTACATTTTACAATATTGTTGGTCAATTCACTGGCATCTTGTAAAAGCTGAAGTTCTTAACCAGATTTGCAGATTATATACATTTTCACAATATTTAAAATGACCAACTAGCAAGCCAGTTTATGGAATATTAAGCACAGAGATCCAGAGATCACATTCATCTTCAGTTTGCTTTTTGGCTTCTTATACTCAGCTGGTTCTTTTTAAGAAGTCACTAACTTTCATTCAGCTGGACACTTGCTTGCTAGCAGACTACTGCAAGTTCACAATATATCAAAATAATACATAAAAGCTTGTGTGGCCATTCTTCACAGACAAGAAAATACATTGGTTCTGAATCCATAACAGCGTGAAAGTTGCTCACATAACCAGGACTGTGACATGAAGGAGGTGTGTGTGGAGGGAGATACTGGACAACTGAAGTAATACTTTTTTCTTTTCTTTTGTTGGAGTGTGATTAAAAATACAGGTTCATCTAATGTATGAATGTCAGACAGCAAGCATAGTTTTAGTCTGCATTTCCTTCATTAGTACTACATAAACTGTCTAAGTGTGCACACATAATCTTGTATCAGAAAGGTGTAGGTTGGCTAGCTGGCTTTTAACTGCTTCAGATCCAGGACAGGCAAGTCTCATTCCGAGTAACCATCCAAGCAAAAGAGACACAACAGTGAGCCTTCAAGTGAGACTCAAGGAGCATATAAGTCATTCAGTAACCTGCCTTACAGTCATGAAATTCTGCCTCCATGAAACAGTAAATAAATGTTCATTATTTTCTCTCAGGAAAAGTCCTTTCTGTTTTTTATATATGACATATATGTCATGCTACTATAATTCTTCTCTGAGGCAACTCCTTTTCCCAAAGGCAGCAGGATTACTTTTCTATTTTCAGGAAGGAGGGAAACTGAGCTTCAAAATACAGTGCCTCAAAGCCATACACTATAAAAAATCCCATGAATACCAGTGGAGGAACTGATGGCATGAACTAAATCCACTGTAAGAAACTTCTGTCACTGCAGTCTTGACACAAAATGCAGAAGCCATTTGCCCTTGGAGTCTCATAAAGCAGACAGTGACTTAAGGGATTCTGGACTGAACAGCTCTGTCATCAGATGGACAGCTGGATTTTTTTGGCTTTTGGTTCTTTGGTTAATTGGTTGGTTTTCAGCTTTGATTTCTTACTATGGATGATTTAGCTAACAAAGAGCTCTTGTACCTTCTACATTTGGCCTTTTTTTTGTCATAGTTTCTGTTGCAATCTGTAGACAGTATAGGAAGAATAGGGCCTTGCAAGTTCAGTTAAAAATTTGGTTTTTTTAGTCCACAGCCTTTTCCAGCAAAAACATTAATTTCAAAGATATTCAGTTCAGACTGTGGAGGGGAGAAATTGGTTAAATTTGGTCCATCCACCTGCTTTTTCCAGTATTGGGAGAATTCCACCTGATTCCAATCAACTTGCATAATTGACAACAACCCCAAAACCATCGCACCATATGCCTAACTTCACACTTGTGACATTAAGACTTATTTCCCTTTGATATTTTAAGGCTTTTGGCTAAGATTTTAAAAACTTGCCTTCCTTAGCCTCCCAGCTATATTTAATTGGCCTGTTTTTTAAAAAGTGCTGGGTATGTCACACTGACACAGAGGTTTGAATGGTGCTTAGTTTTTTTTGTTGTCATCTCACATGTCATGAGTTAATCTTCAGAAAGTCTTAGACCACACTTCTTGCAACACTCATATCAAACACCAAGGAAAAATCTTCCTATGCTCCCACTGCAACAGAAAGATGAGAAGAGGGGTGGTTTTTTTCCAGCTCATCTCCATTACATTCCCTTGTGCCTTTGAAAATGAACATTACATCTCTACAGCTAATATTACTGTACATCGTTTCTCATCACCTCTTTGCACCCTCCTGTGTTCTAAGCTTTTTATTTTAATTGATTTAAGAAAAGGTGTCATTATAGAGGACAGCACACTGGCTGGCAGTTAAAATATATCAACATCATTCTGCAACCCTCTTTTGAATTCTAGCCTAGCTCTCTCATCTTTTTGCAGAAAATGGGTTAAGTAGTCTCTAAAACCAACACAAATACAAGGAAAATTATCCATAGATGTTTCAAAGTGTTGACTAAAACTTTTATAAATTACTTTTGTGTTACAAGTTTTAGTCACTTTTGTTGATAAAAATAGCCTAAAATATCTCTCTAAAAACATGTTTCAAGTCCCTAGTGGTGTGACAATTTTTTTTTCACGTCACATCAGTATTTTCCTTGACAAATAGCAATGCTGGCACCATCTGCATTTTAAGGGCAACTTTGTGGTCATTCTTGAGTCTAACCTAGTGTCTAAAGCACACAAAAATATGGTTCAGCTTCTTTCTCCTCCCCAGACTTCTTCGGAAATATTGTGGAAGTTGCTCAGTGCCTCTGTGTCTTAACTGTGTCCTTGTTGAAACAAGGAGGCAAGAACAACTCCAGTGTTTAAACACCTGGTTAACCCCTCAGTTTATCTATTTCTTTAGTTATGTGTCTTCTTGTAATGAAGTTGACAAATTTTTTTTATATNCTTTTGTTGGAGTGTGATTAAAAATACAGGTTCATCTAATGTATGAATGTCAGACAGCAAGCATAGTTTTAGTCTGCATTTCCTTCATTAGTACTACATAAACTGTCTAAGTGTGCACACATCATCTTACATCAGAAAAGCATAGGTAGCTCTAGATGGCTTTTAACTGCTTCAGATCCAGGACAGGCAAGTCTCATTCCGAGTAACCATCCAAGCAAAAGAGACACAACAGTGAGCCTTCAAGTGAGATTCAAGGAGCATATAAGTCATTCAGTAACCTGCCTTACAGTCATGAAATTCTGCCTCCATGAAACAGTAAATAAATGTTCATTATTTTCTCTCAGGAAAAGTCCTTTCTGTTTTTTATATATGACATATATGTCATGCTACTATAATTCTTCTCTGAGGCAACTCCTTTTCCCAAAGGCAGCAGGATTACTTTTCTATTTTCAGGAAGGAGGGAAACTGAGCTTCAAAATACAGTGCCTCAAAGCCATACACTATAAAAAATCCCATGAATACCAGTGGAGGAACTGATGGCATGAACTAAATCCACTGTAAGAAACTTCTGTCACTGCAGTCTTGACACAAAATGCAGAAGCCATTTGCCCTTGGAGTCTCATAAAGCAGACAGTGACTTAAGGGATTCTGGACTGAACAGCTCTGTCATCAGATGGACAGCTGGATTTTTTTGGCTTTTGGTTCTTTGGTTAATTGGTTGGTTTTCAGCTTTGATTTCTTACTATGGATGATTTAGCTAACAAAGAGCTCTTGTACCTTCTACATTTGGCCTTTTTTTTGTCATAGTTTCTGTTGCAATCTGTAGACAGTATAGGAAGAATAGGGCCTTGCAAGTTCAGTTAAAAATTTGGTTTTTTTAGTCCACAGCCTTTTCCAGCAAAAACATTAATTTCAAAGATATTCAGTTAAGACTGTGGAGGGGAGAAATTGGTTAAATTTGGTCCATCCACCTGCTTTTTCCAGTATTGGTAGAATTCCACCTGATTCCAATNTAAGAAAAGGTGTCATTATAGAGGACAGCACACTGGCTGGCAGTTAAAATATATCAACATCATTCTGCAACCCTCTTTTGAATTCTAGCCTAGCTCTCTCATCTTTTTGCAGAAAATGGGTTAAGTAGTCTCTAAAACCAACACAAATACAAGGAAAATTATCCATAGATGTTTCAAAGTGTTGACTAAAACTTTTATAAATTACTTTTGTGTTACAAGTTTTAGTCACTTTTGTTGATAAAAATAGCCTAAAATATCTCTCTAAAAACATGTTTCAAGTCCCTAGTGGTGTGACAATTTTTTTTTCACGTCACATCAGTATTTTCCTTGACAAATAGCAATGCTGGCACCATCTGCATTTTAAGGGCAACTTTGTGGTCATTCTTGAGTCTAACCTAGTGTCTAAAGCACACAAAAATATGGTTCAGCTTCTTTCTCCTCCCCAGACTTCTTCGGAAATATTGTGGAAGTTGCTCAGTGCCTCTGTGTCTTAACTGTGTCCTTGTTGAAACAAGGAGGCAAGAACAACTCCAGTGTTTAAACACCTGGTTAACCCCTCAGTTTATCTATTTCTTTAGTTATGTGTCTTCTTGTAATGAAGTTGACAAATTTTTTTTATATGCTTAAAAATACCCTTAAGTGGTTTTGCTCACATGGCACTACAATGTATATAGTATTTTCCATACAGTATAGAGCATTCCCATCTCTATAGTGATATTAAAAATATTTTAAACTAAGTAAGAATCTATTTTAAGCCTATGAACCAAGTTAACATTTTCTTTCTTAAATCCCAGGCAATCATATCTTTTCTGCCTTTGTTAAAGAATGAACATGGTACTTGGCTGCATGTGTCTAAATTGAAGCCATTAATCTCTCCTGTTTTTCACTTACAGATTAAAGTGGTTTTGCAACCAGAGATAGTGTAGCACAGTCCTGATACTGAAACAAAGTTCTCTCTCAGGAGGCTCTGTTTATATGTAAAGGCTAAAAATTGAATGTTTTACAAAAAGCACCACAAGCAAGAAGGAAATTGTTTCTGTAACCATTCAAGCTTTGATCCTGCCTAACTGAAGTGAACAATATTTTACTACTGACTTTAGCAGGAGCTATTTTACTGCTACTAAAAGCATTCAAGTAAGTATGTAATACACCATTAAGAGCAAATAACCTTTTGGTCCCAAGTTACTGCAGCTTTTGAAAGGTTGTGTGATTATAAGAACAAAGACAGTATGGATGCAACTCTCTGAAAAGTACCTGGGTTTTGGAATTTTATTTTTTTTTAAGAAAAATAATGTTTTTAAAGGCATTTCATATTGTGAGAGACACACTTAGGAGAAATGGAATAGATTTAGATTTAGATTTTTGGATTTTTTAGATTTTTTTTACTTTTTAAAAATATTTTTCTACAGAGCACTGAAACCAGCTTTGTTGTCATAGTGTCTGACCTACTGAGTTGTTTGAAGGTATCCTTAGTGATTTACAAAAAAACACCTAAAAGGCAGTCACATTCCCATTGATATTTTTGGGTTTGTTTAACTTAGTAAGTAACGCAGTGCAATAGGAGCAGGTAGAGCTGGTGTTAAGAACCCAATATGCATACAGTACAAGTTTTGGGGGCTTGATTTTGGAATAGCTGTAGAATAGTCCAATGGACTAAAAGCCATCAGCAGCTGAAGAACATTTTCCTGCTTAGATTAACTTAGAAGAATTGAATTTTGCCTGCTCCACTATGCTACCTTACAGCGCAGTAAAGCGAGGATGAACAGGAGATCCATTTCAAAACTGCAAATTAAACACTCAGACCAACACATCCAATCTGAATGTAAGTTAGGGCTTTATACCAGCTAGACATCTGCCTCTGTATCTTTGCAAATTTGGCACTGCAGACATTACTCCTCATATTAGTCCTGAAAATCAGTGAGGTCCAATCTAGGAAGAAGGCAGTCAATGGTATATGGAACACTGCATAAAAGGTGCTATTTAAATTAATATACAACTTAAGGAGACACCTTCACAAGAGAAAGTTACATTTCCATCTGAAGAATATTACACCCACTATAGAACAAAACATATGTTGTTAAAATTAATATAAATACATATTTCTTAGCTAAAACTTAAATAACAATATCCATCTCTTGCTGAGCATGAAGCTCAAGAAAGCCGCTAGATTGTCCCATGTAGCCCAAGAGAGGTGTTACATCATTTCTTGTGTTTTTCTCATTGCTCACTCTGCATCTTTCCTCTTCCCTGCAAAGATTATCAAAAGGAGGCCTTTGAGTGTCCAGATGGGGACGCCGTATTCCGAACATTAGTTCTTCACCTCTGGAGACCCTTTCAATGACCCTAACATTAATATGTTGAATCAATTTGTCCCCGTTACAGTGCAAGTCAATAATTTCTTATAAAAGCCATGAAATAAAAAAGTATTACATGTCAGCAGCTGCAGAACTCTTGCTTTTACCCAAGACGACTAGTTTTCCTCCTCATTAGCTTTCTATTCACTTCCTCACTACAGCGTGATACGGTATTTGTCAAAACAGCTGTCAGTTTTATTTTGCAAAGATGTGATGACATCTATGTTAAAATAAGGTCTTAAACTATAATTAAGTATTTTTTAAAACAGTAAATCTGCATCTGTCGGATGAGCTATTCAGTATAACCTGAGACTTTAAAGGTCTTGTCAGAAGTGTTTTGATTAAACCTTTACCAGCATTAATTTAAAATAAACTTAAGCCTAATAAACATGAAGAATCTATCGCATGGCAATAAAAACCCAACAGTCACTGCATTCTCTTTTAGGTGGGTAAAATCATTTTGCCTTGACTAGCATATAGGATAAACAAGGAAAAAATCCCTTTCTTATTTACCTGTATCAAGGTAATCTCCTTTTATTTTGTCAGATTTTTCATCAAGACTAATGCTGCCTACAATTTTGTGAAGTTAGCAGTTTTCCCATTTTGATTTCAAAGGAAAAAAAAAAGATTCAAAAGCAAACAAGATTGTGTTTAAAAAGAATAAATTTGTGTCATGTTTGTAATCCAGCAGGTTGCCTGGTTTAATTTCTGTGGCAGTGCACAGCACAGCCTCTGCCCTCCCCATGACACATACTATGCCAGGACACTTAACATGGGAGGCTTGTCCAAGGAGTAATAAATTGTAGGTTCTCCACTCTGGGGACAGAACAGCAGGAATGGAACATCACAAAGCATGATCATGCCTGAATATTAGTCACTGATCTGGGTAAAAAATCCCTTTAGACCTACATGCCTATTCAAACTTGAAAGTTACAATATCATATATTCCTTTAAGATAAAGAGATCTGCCACAGCTCCTCCCAAGGGCTGGCTTGGTGATTTTTTCAAAAGCATTAAAGAGGATTTCAAAAACTGAACAAAAAAAACCATTTGAAACACTATTATTACTCACTAATGTCAGCCTGTGCATGCAGGGGCATGTAATAGCAGGCATTTATTATTTCCCTTTGCATTCTAGGATGCGTAGAATACAGAACTGGTCCAGTCAGAGGGAAATCTCTACACAGCCAGTGGTGTGTAATATTCTCTCAGACAAACCCAAAGTTAAACTCAGATGTCACACCTTCCATCTTCCTCTTGGTGAGGAAATCTGATCTTCTTACCCTTTTTCTTCATGCACTGCAGGAACCTGCAGGAACATTTGGATTTCTATGGAAGGACCTGACTAAAATCTCGTTATCAGAGACACTCTCTATCTAGCCAGTATTTTTCTCCGCTCTTCACTAAACATGATTTCTGCCTCCTGCTTTCTTTAGTAAGAGAAATCATAACTTTCTTAATTAAGCTTCAGAAGATCCTTCACACTCTGAAAGCCCTGCATTTCAAACCCACAAGTCTTTACATACCAATTTTCTTAAATACTCAAAGCAAACCTTGTCATAGCTGAGTACTCTTTCATTGTGCCCTTAATAGAATTTTCTCATGCTTACAGTGAATAACACTGGGTACTAATCAGGTGATTTGAGGTTGCTCTTTATCTCCCTGTTCTGGTAATCTCTTTATCAATCTGTATCAAACTGAAATATCTCAGTATTAACCAGGGCAGGTTTGATTCTTAAACTGAAAGCAACTACCCTCAGCTCTCACTTTCCTTACAATTAATCCTAGCTCTGACTCCATCTGCTGTCACTTGGAACTTGCTTTTAGTGAGACACTGAAACTCTATTCACTCAGATACATGATACCTAGTCAGGAATCACAAACATATGCTTCATAGTACTAAACCACTGTGCATTTCAGTTAAATTACATTAATGTACTACTGACCCTTTTCAGCTTCTTTGGCACAAAAGTATCACCTTATTAGAATGTGCATATAGATAAATAAAAGATGTATTTGCAACAAAGACAATGCCATGGATTCAAACAAAGATATTCTGAGGATAAATATTGGCATTAGCTTTCACATGAAGAGTACAAATGCTGCCTTACAAGAGCTGACAACAGAACTTTGCTTTTCAGATCAAGACTGAACTTTAAATCATGGAACTTCTCTCCTACAGCTGCACTGGACACTTGTCTTCTCAGAAACCAAGCCAGAAATACCAGAAGGATGATTTGAAATGTACACAGAGAGCATGAATTTTCTAAGGCAGTCTGGAAAGGAAAGAAATAGTTGCAAACTAAGTTAATTTACTACAGCCTTTAGCAATAGTTGCCTCCCCAGGCAATGTTTTCCGATACACTAGACAACGCTAGTAAATGAGTACTAAATCTTAGGCTTGAAAGGAGTTTCACCTGATTGCAGCAGCAGAGACTGCAGTACTTTGTGTGCTACATAATATGGGTAATATAGGGAACTGAATATGCTTAATAACATTGAAAAAACTCTCCTGTGGGAGACAATACATTAATATCCTGGACTTTAACAATTATCCTTGACATATCCTTGACCCCCTTCACAGGATCCACAAAAGATCTATTTGTTTCTGTAAGAATTTCACAAGAAATAGGAAAAAATATTTCTTGCCTGCTGTATTTTTTAATGGCAGTTCCTGCTCAGCTGTGTGGAGTTCTGGAAGAGCTCTCTGGAGCAGAGATCAGGTGGAGAGACCAAAGGGACAAGACAAACTAATGTGTCATATGGCCATATGTTTTATGGCCTTTCCTTATTCTTTTATCATACTGTTACCACCTAAACGTACATATGATGAGTAGGTAGGAAGAGAGAGAGGAACCAGTACCTGCAGTGGGAGAAGGTATGCTACTGAGTCTCTAAGAGCAGATACAGAGCATTGACGTGAGAAACAAAGGGTCAGATGAGCTAATGCTTTTTTAGATCACAGACTGAATCAAATGGCAGGTAACTAAAACATCTAGGAAAAAGGATATATAGGTAAAGCACTATAGTTGACGATTTCACAGAATTTGTTTTTGAATAATATTCAGGGTGAACTCTAAGTAGCTCAGAGGAATGAACCTAATCTGGATATACTTACAGTAATAACCACAAATGAGGCCATTAAACAGATGCCAGAACAGACTCAGAAGCTGCTTCAGTGTTCGGAGCCAACAATGAGTATGGAGAATGCTAACCAGGAGCAAAGCTACCAAGAACAAACTGACCTGGTCTCACCTCACTGCTATTGAAAACTAGCTTGATGTCCAATAAGAGCTCACTGAGAGTAGAACCACAAATCTCAGAAGAAGCTAACATGTGTCTGAGAAAGCACATCACATATTGTCTCCTAGGAACACACCTTAGTGTGCTAGTAAAGCCCCTGAGCAGCCAACTGGCTGAGAGACACTGCCAAGCACCCAAGAGAATTACAGAAAAATTGCCAGGAAAACATGTGTGCAATACCAAGTACTATTAGCTTGTTTCACACTTTTTTTCCCTAGAACCCAGCATTTGGTGTTTGTTCTCTTACACTGTTTCTAAAAAGTGAAGAAAGCATGACAGCATTAGAGGTACTTAGGGAAGAGCACATCCATTTCTACCAAATTACTCAGTTCAGTGGTTGATCCACGTTAAATATTGATAGAATAAATAATGCCTTTCAACAAAGCCTTGGGTTACCTTGGTACTTGCTAAACTCATAACAGACTTATGCAATTACTCGTCTGGGTATAAACATCATCAAAAACAAAGAAAAGTTAAAAAGATGATGTGAAAAGCACATGTTTAAATTATTTAATACAGGGTAGATATTTGCTTTTGATAGTCATGAAGCCTTAGGGAGGTATTAAAGGGTGAGGTATATTTTGTAGCATCTATTTCATCATTATTTGATTATTTGCCCTTAAAGGGCAAGTAGATTTTCTATTAGACTTAGAGACAAGCAACATTAAAGCCTCTCTGGCCCTAGCACAGTTGTGATATTCACATGACTGACTAGAAATTGTCCTATTAAACATTTTTAATATCTGGTTCCAAATCCATCTTCAGATTCATACCCAGTAATGACTGCAGAAAGACAATGATAAAACCCTGGCTAATCACATTAGGCCAAATCCTATAGTCATCACTCTTCTTCCCCTCCTCTCCATACGCATATTTAGGTAACTGACTTATTTAAGCATCTTTAAATAATTAAGTATATTTAGCATTCAGGCAACTCTCATGCTAAGTTCAAGAAAAAGGGTACATTTTCAGGCTTCCATAGGAAGCTGCCAGCTTGGTCTGCCTATTCCTGCTGCAGGAATGCCTCTGACCTGACCTAATGTTTCTTGCTTAAATGAAGTAGCACAAGTTCCTGCCTGGGGAAGCACACATATATCCAAATTCTCTTTTAAGTCAGTGTCTACATCATCAGTCCATTCAGTTCAGTTTGGACCATTTGGATCCAATTTTAGCTTTGCAAAGCAAGGTGTCACTTAATCTTCAGGAAGCAATTGATTTTGAGGATCTAATTCAGCTCTTCTTAGGGTAATGCTGCGCAAGGGCTTCAGACATCAAACTACAATTTCTGCTTGCAAAAAAAATCTCTGGAGTACCACAGTATAAACACTGACCACAAAAAAAGCTGTTCCTAAATGTGCATTTATATACAGAGATCCTTCTTAAACCACAAGTTATGAGAGTTATTGTATTATGGTAATTATTCTTACTAAAGGAAATGAGCCTACTATTGTCTACAATAAGGCAGGATTGAGCTCTTGACAAGAAGATGGAAACAACATCCCTCTGAATGTTCTTAAGTAATTTCAGGTAAAACATGCATAAATCCAAATGACAAGATGACTAGAAGTAGTGACACTACATTTGTTGGGATTATGTTTGTTGGCAAAATGGCAGCAAAGCCATATATTTAAAATTAATTATGCATAGGAAGATGTGGAAGAATTGCAAAGACTACATAATTTCAAAGAACAGATAATAGTGGTAAAATATTCTGTGTACCTTTAATATTGCATCTATACCAAAGCAGTACAAAGAAGACAATGTACTAAATTTATATATTGATAATAGAACACATTTTCAATAGCTGATTGGAAAAGGATTTAATTTTTCTTAAGAAAAAAAAAGTGGCAAGTGATCCAGAATCATTCAGCACTAACGTGCTGGTTAAAATGAGCACAAGTACCGTCTCCTGCCCAGCCAGTTGTCAGGAGCTATGAGAAATGTTTAATGATAGTGTAAGTTCTTTGGAGGGAGTGAAATGCAGAAGGGGCCTAATGGGACAGAGAGAAATCAATAAACCTGCCATGAAAATGAGAAAACTCAGATCTGTGACAGAGGAAGATGAAGAAGCTGGTAGGAAAATAGTACCCAGGCTGTTACAATGAATCAAATAGTATGTGTCCTCCACTAATAGTAATGCAAGCATTCAGGCTATCAAAGGATGAAAGAATAGTCTACAAGTTCTCATTTTGGTAGAAAAATATTTCTTTCAATTCCACACAAGCTTTCAATAGCTCTATCAATATACATTATTGTCTCTATTGATAAATAGATACACCTTTCACAACAATTAAGTCTATTTAACACAAATAAATCAGCCTTCCATTAAAATTATGTCAGATTCAATACACTTATTTGTATAGGTTAAAACTTCATTTCTTTACTCCCCGTTCCTGACATAAGACTATCCAGTGCTTAGTGCACTGTCCTTGCATTTAGACCAGAGTTAATCTCCCTGTTCTCAGTTAAAGATAAAGCTGCCACATTCTAAAGACATGGTGAAACAGGAACTAGATTTAAGAGTTTGCAGATCTTGAGCTTTCTGCCCCTTTGCTTCGTTCTTGTGAGACCCCACCTGGGATACAGTGTCAGGTTCTGGAAACCCCAACATAAGAAGGGTATGAACTGCTGGAATGGATCCAGAGGAGGGCTACAAGGATAATCAGAAGAATGGAGAACCTCTGCTATGAGGACAGGCTGAGAGAGTGGCAGTTGTTCAGCCTGGAGAAGAGAAAGCTCCAGGGACACCTTACAGCAGCCTTCTAGTACCCAAAACGGGTGCCCAAGAAAGCTGGGGAAGGATATTTTACAAGGACATGTAGTGACAGAATGAGGGGGAATGGCTTTAAGTTGGAGGCAGGGAGATTTAGATTAGACACATGGAAGAAATGTTTTGATAGGAATGGTTGGACTCGATGATCCGGTGGGTCTCTTCCAACCGGGTTGTTCTATGATTCTATGATTCTATGAAATTCTTCACAATGAAGGCAGTGAGGCACTGGGACATACTGCCCAGGGAAGTTGTGGATACCCCCTCCCTGGAGGTGTTAAAGGCCAGGTTGGACAGGGACTTGAGTAGCCTGGTCTAGTGGGAGGTGTCCCTGCTCTTGGCACGGTGCTTAGAACTGGAGGATCTTTAAGGTCTTCCAACTCAAACTGTTCTATGATCGTATGAGCATGATCAGAGCAAGCAGAACATAGTTCATGAGAGGCAGCTAGTTGATATAGATTGGGTGACTCAGCAACAGTGTACGCACCAAGTCCTGTCTATGTCCAAGTGTTGAACCAGAACCAATGAAGAGCAAAAATTTAGCCTTCTAGTGTAAATAGGAAATATAATTAAACTTGATATTTTAGCTAAAAATATAATAATTATGTTAAGACCAATTTTAAATAGTTGATTTAAAAACTATCCTGATAACATGTATTTATACTTGTTTGTTGTTTCATTTTTTTCTAGTAAGGCAACAGAATAGATTATATGTCGGTGAACATTGTGTAAAAAATGTCACAGCTGCTTTTGTCATCAGAATTGGTTCTATTGATTTTATTGAGTGTTTTAAGATCGATGTGCTGTATTTGAAAATTAACACTCCTAAAATTAGCATACCCAGTTTTCCCCATCTACACGAAACTATAAAAAATAATCAGCATCAAAATTAAATAAAACTTATTTAATGACTTTTGAGATTAAAGGTTAAATATCTATTTGTATTGAACCTACCTTGTATTCTGCAATGAAAGTCATATCGCAACATCCTAATTTATCATCATCTTTCTGAACCAACTACCAGGCTGCCTTTCCCCGATGTCTTAATAATGTAGACTAAACCAACTGGTGCATGGTCATCCCTAGAGAGAAAACAAAAAAAACCATATAGGAAATACTATTTTCATTACCTTTTCAAATCACTGACATAGTGTAAATGCAGGCTCCAGAGCTTTTACCTTTTTTTTTGGCAAGGAAAGTCAGTTTAACAGTGTCCCCATTTCAGTATAGTATCTCATCTGAGTTTGTGCTATTAAGTCAATTATTGGCCAGGGGTTAACATAGCATTCAGGTTACAATGCAATTTTAGCACGTTCTTTAAATGCTTTAGTTAAACAGGGACATAGCTTTCTAATAACAACCCTTCCTTAGCAATACCGTGCATTTCCCTATTAATTCTCTATCTTGGAGGTTACAAAAATGTTAACAGTTACTCATCTTACTCCCTCTCTTCTGCATTATCTATGCAGTCCAACAACATTTTCATTAAAATATTGTTCACATGTGGTAGTGAAATTGCTGTAACAAAATGAAACGTCCATTTAACAGACAAAAAAGTGAATGAAGAGAAGCAAAAGTAATAGTATAAAATGGGAAAAAAAGACAATATGTGAAAAAATAGCTGCTAAAATCTCGAGGCATTAAGCTGAGAAAAATAACATTTCAATCAGAGAAGCTGACTGTCTTAGTATTCAACAACAGAATGAGTAGATGGATTTTTTGGGGTAGAAATGTGTCCTAAAGACCAAAAGACTTTGGGTTTGAAAGTTCTTTCAGAGCAGGTAGCAACTGAAAAAAAAGAAGAGGAGCCACAAAGATGTTACTTGTGCATAGTCAGCTTTGGAAAGCTGACAAGAAGAGACACTCATTCTGGTTTTCTTATTCACTTTGCCTTGATTTGTATTAACCTGAGACTATAATTTGTGAACCTGAGTGTTTCCAGACTGCAAAATACTCTGGGGATGTACAGAGGAAACAGAGACATGAGAAATATCAAATATTTCAGAAGGAAGCATTTAATCTGGAATAGAAAAGAAATGGTACACTCTTATTTCTTAACTTAGTCCACCTTCCCACTATTGATCGTTACCTGATTTATCTTCTAAGCTCTGATAAGGAATACAGCTTGCAATACTAGTTATATCTCCAAAAGTTTTCGTTGTGCTCTGGAATTGGTCCAGTTAGTATTTTCTCTTACTTCAAAATAAAGAAAACAAAGAAAAAACAAAGAAAGAACTTTTAAAAAATGTTTGATATGGCCTGAAGTGTCTTTGGAAATTTGAGTCCAAAATCTAAAAATAAACAAAGCTACTATTTGCTAGATGTAAGCCTTACACTTCATACTTTTCTAGTGCAAACCTGGTGTTTTACAGTGAAGACTGATTCTTGAGTAGAAGTATATCTAAGTGGAGAGGAAAACTAGAAATGACAATAACCAGAGTGCACTAATTGGTAAAAGGTTCGTAAAAAAACGGTTCTTGACATGTAATTAAGTGGTGGGCATCCTTCTCATGGTATACTGCACATACAAAAAGGTTCTGCAGGTTTGAAGAGAGACTTGACAACCTCATGGAAGAAAAATCAATCAGTGTTTGTTGAATGAAAAGGAATCAGCTCTGCTTCAGGAAGTCCTTGAGCCACAATTGATTAAAGCCCTGGAGAGTATCAGTCTGCCCTCTTCTCTCCCCCAAGGTATCTGCTTTCAGCTGCTGGCTCATTTTTTAATGGATCTTCCTTTTCTATCCACAAGCATATTTTTACCATGAACATTTCCGTTCTCTAAGCATGAGAAACAACCAACGTAACAATTTGGCTATTTGCCTTCACTAGTTGTGTTCTAGTATATGCCTGAAAAATACATGAGGATGCAACTTTGAAAGTAAGAATAAAGAAATTTTTTAGGAAAATAATGATTAATGTAACTGTATCAATAATTTGAATGCTGTAGCTTAATCACTCGCAGGATGTCCACACCACAATGTCAGTACATGTGAGGGTACCACAGAGGCATAGCTTGTATAACCGCCATGCTGCTGTGACTCTGCAGCACCAAAACCCCTTTTGCCAGCAGTTACTTCTGTTGTCTCATAACAAAACAGTCTGAAAAAGGCTTCAGAGCATAAAATAAATTCTTAATTATTCTGCCCACTTTAATAACTCATTCAGGGTGTAGGTATTAACCAGATGCATCAGTGATACATCACCAAGACTGAAGAAGCCATGACCTGTCTGAGTAAAATCTTAAAGAGCACAAAGAAAGGTTTAAGGGCTCTGGCAAAGGAAGTAAAACTCAGCTGACTATTTAATTTGTGTTAGCTAACCAGATAAAACTTCTGTTTCATTTAAAGCTACTTTCAGAGGAAGAGAAAATCTACAACTGCATCTGAAGTGACAAAACAGCAACATCTGGTCTCTCAATGGGAAATAAGGCATTGTATTTGTCACAGCTAATCTTATAAAAAGGCTGTCATCTGAAAACGTATGTTGTCATAGGGTTTCCTCAACAGCCAGGTGAGTAAGCAAAATGAATAGGAAATCCTGCCTAGAAAACAGCCATTTCTGCATTTTTACTCACTCCCTCCCCCTTCCCGAGATGTCCTTCAGTACATGGGCTCCACAGAGCTGGACACAAGTGCTTCTCTAGCCTTTAATACATTTTATTTTATTTACGACATCTGAGTCAAAACACCTGAAGATTTCTAATCCTGGCTGTGCACTGTGGAGGAACAAAGGCCTAAAGCATGAGAGACTGAATTTCACATGAAAAAATGCATGCATTATCGGGCCTAGTCGTGAGTTCTTGAAACTCTGGAGAACAGAAGGAGAGTCCACACATCCTCCTTTTCTTCCTATTTTAAAGAATAGCCTAACACATATGACATTTGTTTCTCAAAATGCACTCAAGGGAAATTTAATTAAAGCTATTTTTTCCTCCCTTCATAATAAATACAAGAGCAATACACACATTAGGCAATCCAGAATATTTTTTGTTTTAAGAGTGGTTTGCTCCTTGTGCAAACCGAAAATGCTCCAGAGAAACACCAACCTGGAAAAGGACAAGCAATTGACAGTACATAGATTATTTGTTTCTGGTGTGGGTCATTTAGCAGCACAAGAAGTCCTATTACTGGACAAAGCTGCTCGTATCCTCACCATAAACCTTAATACTTTTGGTTTCAGCTATGCTTTACTGAAAATTAAACACATGCCAAAGAATCAAGAATATATACAGATTTACAAAATATAGTAATCAGAATTGAGAAACAAGGATGCAGTATCAAACGCTTGTCCCGCCGGACACGTTTGCCTGTTTTCCTTCTTGTCCTTCCCCCCCAACTCAACTTCATCTCTTCTTCTGCCAGCCTCTGTCTGCTTCTTCACCTGGACAGATTTTTGTTTCATGATGTCTTTTTCCTCTCCCTCCTGACCTCCTTTAAAGTGAGTACGAAAGGAAGACTTCTAGCCAGCCTAGCCCATTAGGATTAAATCCTTGGTAATTTCAGTGTATATTGTGGACTTCATGAAAAATGAGACACACCCACACACACCCATCACCAGAAACCTAAGCAGACTCTTTTCTATCACCTCCTGTCACCACAAGAGTTTAGTAGCACTCCTGAAGGAGGCAGACAGACAAGCCAGCCTGGAACTAAGGCTAAATCCCTTATTTCTAGTCATAAGAAAGTTCAAAACTTCTCAGCAGAGAGAAGATCTGGTTTCACTGTACTAGGAAAATTTTGTGTTTGGGGAGATGGCAGGTGAGGTCTGCTGGGACACCCCCCCCTCCATTTCCCACATGGGGGTCACATCAGATGCAGGCTGTGGAAGTGCTGATTGCCTTCCTACCAGCTGCCTGTGACATGGCTCTGTTTACTAGTGCAGCTTGTTAAAGGTCAGAACAAGAAAAAAAATTATTTTCTGGAAGTCAGGAATTGTGCTTGTCTTTGAATAATACATCCAAAACACAAGTGTTACGGCCTGAACTTAGTTGAAACCCATCACTTAAGCAGTCAGAGCTTGCACCCTCTAAGGTTACTTGTGTCCAGTCTGAATACCACTAACAAGTAGCAAGACAATGGAAAGAAATTAGGCATTGAAATCCAAAACTAGTATTCACAGATGAAATATATGATTGCCAATACACTGAAATCTCCTGAGAACCAGGCACTAACCGAATCTATGTAAGTATTTACTGAAATTGAAGTGTAATCATCCTACACAGATTTCTTTAGATCACACAACTATTTGCAAGCTAGAGGTATCAATTTATACCTGTTTGATAAATATTAAAATTAAAAACAATTTCAGGAGCATAGTGTTAAGGAGTAATTGCTGATGAGAGCAGAGCTCTGATTTTGAATCAGCACATTTGGAAGCCATCCATCTTCTCACAAATCTGATGCAGGAGTGGCAACTTTTGGTGACAGAGCAAATGATTATAAAAAAAGGGCTGTTTTAACTCTGAACTGTTCTGTGGATGAACTTCCTAGTCAGGCTGTCAAGACACATCTGTGACAGCAGCAGCCATTGGGGATGCTGGGCATAGTAAAACAAAATGCAAACTCACTGCTGAAAGAGCCCAGCAAGTCACATCAAAACAGCTTGAGAGAATAAGCAGCATTTAAGGGGCACTACTGTGGAGATAATGAAGGAGATGTGGCCTTAAACACCAGGCACTGAATTATAGCCTTTTATTAATTTTCTTAACTTTTTACCCTTTCCTTGGCTCCATTCAGTCACACAATAGTCAATTTCTGCAGGACTATATCACATGGGTTTGACAAAAATAATCCAAGCCTGTCTCTCATCTCAGAGAAAACAGGGTTGTCCTCTTAAACAGCCAGCAAAGCAGCAATGTCTACTGCTCCTTCGTGCTTTTATGCACAGGGATATTAGGAAGATTTTTCAGTACTTTTTCAAATATTTTGGACACTGGAACTTCCAAAAAAACCCAAAAACCAATGGTGATACAAAGAGTAGAATCATTTTTCAAACAGAAGTATTCCAAGGCAGAGTACCAGTGGTTATTGCATTTGAGTACATTAAGACATTTTGAATGACAGGAATTCATGCTGGAATGACTAAGTTTGCTCAGGAGAGTAGGATGCAGACCTCAACGTCCATTCAGGGTGTCAGAGTGGAGGAGCTCCAAAATATCCCCTCCAAAACATGAGTCTCCTTGAAAGATAATCAAAAAGTCCATGCAGCCTCAGACGAAAGAAGAGAAACAGGGAAAAACCTGTTAAAAATGCACAAGATCTCATAGTCCTGGGGCAGTGGCAAAAATACAGCATTAACCAGTGTCACCTCATTGTACTAAGAAAGTTGTTTCTTTTTGGTTAGTCATTACATTATGATTATAACAACTGTCTTGTCTTTTAGAATATTTTACCAAAGGAGGGGAAATCCTGAGATAGAGTTTGCTTAATTCATGACAGAGATCACATGATTCTGATCCCATGACAACATGGAGCTACATTTGCAAACCTATATTCCTCCAGCGTCATTGGACCCATAATCAGTTTGCTTTCTGCTCCCTCAAGCAAAGTTTCTGTTGTTTTAGTAAATATACCAGCACCTGCCTGTAGAGAATAATGGAGATCTTTCCCCTCCCTTATTAATTTCTAGAGAAAGGGGAAAGAAAAAAAGGATATTCAATCCCCATCCCAACTCACCCAGAATTTAAGATTGCTTACAGGGTCTGAATTAAAAGAAAGATGAACAACATATTTGTTAGATATAATAATGTATGCCCATATGGAAGGAATAGCTAACCCCTACTTTCCAGTGAAAGAAAATGAACAGATTGCCTAGAAATAGGCAGTTGCTGTTCTCTATACTGAGGGAAGAAAATGCCATCCAGATGGAAATTATCAAATGGATCAAACAGCTATGTTCTATTCCCAAATGATCTTTGTTCTACTTAAAACTCATTATACCAGGAAAACCCTTCTTCCTATAGACCAAGTGCAGTAGAGTATTATTTATCATGTGCTCATTGAAGATATTCTGTATCAAAAGTTTCCCCCATGAGATATTGATTTTGTCATACAAAATGGGAGAGAAGAAAAGTGCCCTTCCTAATGGGTACATTTTTTAAAAATATCTGGAATCTGTTAATTCCCATTAAGTACAACACGTGACTGAGGATTACACTGTCCTTGCGGCACAGCAGCCAACTCTAGTCCCTTCCCCAATGCCTGGGGTGATGAAAAGCCTTTTCAACAGTCCTATTGTTTGCCACGTTTTACAAAGGAGAATGTTACCACGTTCCCACTAAACCACCTTGAGGTTGTTCAGCTACTTTTATCGTCCCATGAGCAAATAAATCAATTGGCAATTTGCACTGAATAAAAACAAGATTTAAAAATCACAATAAATGAATCCTCATCTTTGGTCCCATGTGATTATGTATGGTATATATATTAGATTTAAAAATTTAAGGGATAAAGACAGAAGAGGACTTATCAGCTACAATAAAAAGGCAATGAAATCTGGTTATCTAATGCCTTCTTAAGACTTTGAAAAATCTCCATAATATTTTATATAGTAAAAATCATGTATGTTTAAGTATACCTTCCTATAAATTTCTGATTATTTATAGATGCTTGTCTATTGTCCTATTGAGCTATATAAGATCTGGCTATATATTTTGCTATAACATGATTTTCTTTTAGCCTGAAAACCTACAGCAGCACAGGTATTCTTTAATGAGGACACAAAAGTTAACAGCTGTGGCTGAGTGACAGGGTTAGATCAAGAGCATCAAATCTAACTGGGCCATGTAACACTACCTTTTATTTCACATTAATTATTGAACATGAGTTCAACTTGTGTCATAGGTCTATCAGGTGGGCCCATAAATTAAGCAATACATAAGAAGTTGACTTTTGTTAATGGTGTGGTCATTAACAGATAACACAGAGTGTAGCTGCAGCAATCCAAAACCACCAAGGATCCCATGGCTTCACACAAACAAGGCAGTAGTACAGCACCCAGCACCTGAAGCCTGCGACCGATTGTTTATTCTCTTTGGGTGTTGATCAATGGTTGTCAGGTTTGCAATGGCTGTGGATGTAATGGCTTCACTGCCAAGGAAAACACATTGGGCATGTTGACTGTGGGAGTAATATACACACTCTGCCAAGGGAGAGAAAGGAGGGGAGACCCCTATGCATAGGCAGCTCGATGACACAGTTCCTTCCACTAATAGTTAAGGAGGAGACTGGCAAGCACATTCAGACATTTTGTACAACATTGTGCCTTGGTAATCAGTCCCAAAACAAACCTTGTGGAAGAAGGAGCCTCTGGTGTTAAGCTTCCACAGTATCCAGCTGACATGCACAAAATAATATATTGCTATGACCTCTGTTCAACTGAGAGCTCAAAAGTGGTAATTCATAGAAGGAATTATACTGTTACATTTCAAATAAGTCTTACAAACAAGACAACCTCTTCTGAGGGAAGAGCTAGTCTAGGAAATAAAATATGAATGTTTTTACATTCAAAAAGGATCAGATTTATCCACAGAAGAAGATACTAATCCTAATAATATTGTTAAGGCTTATTGATACCCTGTTTGTCTATAAAAGGCTTAATTTACAATGTAGCCCAGCACTGAAGAAGCAAATAGGATTTTTCCAAAAATACAAAAGGAGTGTTTATTTTCATACTAGAGTTTAGAATTCTCTTTTTAAGGACTATTATTAATCTGAGGCAAAGCCTCCTTCTCAAAATAGTTTATTAAACTGAAAGATGTGTCTTGACAATAACGTTATTCTCTCCCAGCATCCAGTTTGCTCATTCTTAGCAGAATGTTACCTTCTGGAGGCATGCAGGAACCTAGAAATTGCTTTTATTTTAGGAGAAGCAGAAACTACTTGCCTTCCTGACATCCTGTAAAGCTCCCAAGGAAGCATACCAACAAGGATTTGGTTTAATATCACCTTACTTAGGACACCGAAATTAAGAATGCAAAAGAGGTCAGAAGCCCTCTAAGGGAAACACGTGTTTACATGATTTCCCAGGAGAACGGCAGCACTGCAGGTACTAATCCACTGAAGAAAACACTCCACAGTTCAGCCAGAATCTGTATTTGAATACACTATTTTATATGTTGCTGCCCTCTCTTCTGCATTTTCCTCTTTTCCACAATTCAAGGGGAAGCATAGGCAACTAAAACGGAATACACAGTTCACAGACAAAGAACAGGGAATCCAGCTTATGTTTATGCAAAAGCTCCTGAGTATTAGCACAAGACCTAGCATATGCTCAATGCTTCACTTGATGAATGCTGTTTCTGATCTTCTGGGGCCTCAGGAGAATTTTTCAGGTCAACAAGGCTTCAGATCTACATATTCATTTTATTTCCTAATTAATATATTTATAAACTGGTAGCTAAACATCTTACAGTGAATCCAGCAGAGCTGGTAGTTATAAAGTAAAACAAAATTATATAGTTTAAGATATGAGTACAAAGGAAGCCAGAACATTTGAAAAAAGAGCTAGAACAACATAAAAGAGAGGTTCACAAGTGTTGATGCCCATTATCTCTTACATGAATGCTAGTCCAGTGTTCAGAGCAGTCACCTAGGACACAGGAGGAAGATTTCCAGTCTTTGTCCTGACAGTCACTACCAGATGCCACAACCACATCCTATATGACCTTGGTCACATTTACTACTGAAGTAATATAATATAAGTAGAAATTCAACTTCCCTTTATTCTACAGTGTAGACTTGACATCTGAGGCAATCTTCTTCAACTCATCTTTATAGTTAGTTGAAGAAGCACCAGCACAGATCATCTTGCCTATTTTAGACCTACATTATGATGAGATGAATCCTATCCCGTAGATGAAGTGCTGATTCCTTTTCATGACTGTCAGGGACCCCAGAATTCTAACTCAGACTTATACATGTTTCAAGGAATCCCACTCCTTAGATTATGAATTAAGCTTAGCTCCTAAAAACATGATGACAAACTCCTTGCTTTGCAAACCACTAACAGTCACTGCTGTGAAGGTCTGCAGCGTTGGATGAGCTATAAGCAATAAAAAGCTTGTTTCTGTAGCCTAGCAAAGATATTGTGTCACCCAAGAACCAGGAAATATTGAGTCAATTGTCTGTCCACATTTGCACAAAGTCAGTGCAAATCTCAGTTTCACACAGACACCTAAAACATGGACAGTGGAAATGTGCTGTTCTAGGAAAGATGAAGATGTCCAATATAGCAAGCAGTGGTTTTTTAATTTTTTTTTCTCCTGGCTCTCCTAAGCATCAACACCCAGATTGTTTCTGTCCTGAGCCTAATTCAGACCACTTAACACACCAGGACTACTGTCCATACCAGCTGCATCTTTATTTCTTAGGTTTCAAAAACCTGAAGAGGTTATCCCCTCCAATACCCTCTCCAACATTCACTCAAGGTCAACCACCTGCCACACAATATTATTTCCCCAGAACTTCTTGCAGAGCTCTTTCTGTGGTCATTGCTATTTATCAGGTTTTGACAAAAGTGGTTTCAGGGATTTATCACTTGAACAGCCACACTGACAGGTGTGAGGAGACAGCAATTTCTATTCATGGACAGGAGGCAACGGGGCTATGATGAGCTATGAGAAGTAAATTAGAGGATGAAAACCCCTGCAGCCACCATAAAAAAAAAAAATACATGACCTCTATCTCCCAGCTCAGACTTAGGAATTGTCCTCCATGACATCACGTCTTAATTTAGTGCTGATAATGCTCACTGTGCTCTTTAGTTGGACCTTGGTTTCTCTACTCTTCAGATCACCAGTTACAGGATACAGATAGTATACTTCTGCCTTGCAAAATGATGAGGTATACAGATCATACAAGAGTCACATAAAGTAGATATGATTTTTATTTCTGCCCAGCTCATGTATGTCAGACAACCTGTCTGATCATCCATAAACCAACATTTGCAAAAGATTCACCATCCACAAAAGATCTCTAACTAACTGTTCAGAAGCCATATTTTCTTGGTGATGATACCTAGCACAGAAAAGGCATGCAAAAATGTAAGATTGGCAGAAATGAGCAGACCCCAGCTCCTCATTACCACAGAGCAGCCACATAATGGACAGCAGCCTCCTCAGATTGACAAGAACAGCCTTGTGCCTCCCAAGCAAAGCTGCCTGCACAGTCACAAACTGCCAGTACCCTCTGGCTGGGCAGCCTCATCCTTAGATATTAAAGCCCACTCACCACAAGGGACTGCCTGCAGCCAGCTGGAAACAAAGATGTGGCTGCTGAGAGACAGAGTACACAGCCCACAGATGGGAAAGCAAAGAGGCAGCATCCAGCAGATGGTGGGGGCAAAGGAGGGCAACAAGAGATGGCCACATCCTCCCTTTCTAGCTGCAGTTTTCATTAGGGTGAGAAAGAATCAGTCATGACTTTCAGCCTTGGAGCCGTGTTACAAAAATCAACAGCAATGTGCTCTTGGATAGTCCCACTTAAAGAAGGCTTTACCGGCCACCCATATGCTGAGAGGCCATAGCCCTTCAAAGGTTCTCGCTCTTTTCCAAATACAATTAGTACAAGTCCAATCCAAATGAACTTCAAGGAGTCCTTTACTGAATTTTCCCCTCACTCTGCTTCATGTTCTCACACTGTAACCAAAGCTGTAATGACAAGGCAGAACAGATAATATCATAACTTCTCAGTAATTGTTGATTAAATATTCCCAGTAGCACACCAAAAAAAAAGAGCTCTCTCTCCATCCTTAGATGTTTGACCTGATTCACTAATGGGCTGAACATAAATGCAATTTCATTGCATGAGAAACCAGGCTTACAGCTGCTCTGGATCACCAGACTGAAAATGAGCTGCTGTGGCACCCTGGTTAACCTGATCCATTGTCTGTAATAAGAGATTTTAACTTTTTTTTTTCCTCCCCTCCTACCCACTCCTCCTCTCCTTCATTTCAAGAGCTGCTTACTCCACTAGTTATAACTTTCTCTCTCAAGAACTTGCCACACTACACTGAGTTTTCCAAAGGCCTATAGGTTATACTGTGTGAAATATGACTGCGGCTGCAGCTCATGGGATCTTTAACAAGGGTGCAAGTGAGGCTACTTTCCACTGTGGGAGCTTGGCATTTTACTTAGCAGTGCCTATCTTCTAACCAGTAAAGGTTCAATAGTTTATACATATAAGAACAAAATAAAAATGTGCTGAGAATACATTGTACAACAACTGATCTTTTTTCTTCCCTTCTTTCAGCAGCAAATGAGACAAAGGTAATCTAAACTACTACAGGGCAACTGTCCCTCACTGGCCTGGTCCCACAGTCATCCACACTTGGGCTGAAAGGTGAAGCACACAAGCAAGTTTCCTTCCCTTGAAACTAGGATATTTGGAAAGGAAAGACAGATTGATACATACCTGGATTTTAACCTGCAGAGGAGTCTAGGAACAAGAACTTCCAGTGCATAGTCTTAGTTTCCTCTTAAGGTTTAAATCCAGTCTTTAAAATAAAAATTTAAAAAAATCATTCTCTCCTCATGTCCCTAATCCTGTTAGCAGATCGCAAAGGAGAGAGGAAAAAAAATGAAAAAAAAAAGAAAAAGATTTGCAGAAAGTGACTTCCCCTTTTATTTTATACTACCTTAACTTACGTCAAAGCCCATGCAATTATACATACATAGATACATATCTGTGCACTAGATGATCCTTAAGGTCCTTTCCAACTCGAACCATTCCATAATATGTAATTATGATTCACCATTATCCTGACTGACAGCACCAGACCCACAGTCTAGAGAAAGACAATATGCCCAGCTGAATGTAACAGGTCAAGTTTTCTGAAGCATTCCCTTTTCTGTCCTTAGAGCTTCCTGTTCTCTTTATTCCCATGAAAAAGCTACTGCAGAAAAGATGGACTTAAGGCAATGCTACCAGCTGTCTGACCTGCTGAGAACATAGTTGCACAGAGATATAGGAGTTTCTTGGTTTAATCAGGCCTTAAGAGAAAGGACTGCACTGTAGAAATCTTTCGTCCATTATCTGGCTTTAATTAGGAGCTTTAATATCAATCAGCTTAACAGATAAATGAAAAACCTGTTACTAAGAGGATATTAGATTGTGCTTTTACAATTCAGAATTCCTACTCCAAAAATACAAACAGGAATTATTAAAGGACTACAGGAAATTTAATCATAAGCAACTTGGTTTTGCTCTGACTCATACAAATATCAGTCCTGAGCATGGAATTGAATTACTACAGGCTGAGCATTCCCAAATCTTCCATGCGCATAAAAGCTTTTCATAGCGTAAGATAAGATATAGATCACAAAATCACAGAATCACTAGGTTGGAAAAGACCCACGGGATCATTGAATCCAACCATTCCTATCAATCAATAAAACATGCCCCTCAGCACCTCATCCACCCGTCTTTTAAACACCTCCAGGGAAGGTGACTGACTCAACACCTCCCTGGGCAGCCTGTTCCAGTGCCCAATGACACTTTCCATGAATTTATTTTTTTTTTCTGATGTCAAGCCTGAACCTTCCCTGGCGGAGCTTGAGGACATTCCCCCTT
>WAAB01007023.1:199393-270185 GCA_013389865.1 Piaya cayana
CTCAAGATCACCTGTTCCATGACTTTCCCTAACACTGAGGTCAGGCTGACAGGCCTGTAGTTCCCCGGATCCTCCCTGCGACCCTTCTTGTAGATGGGCACAACATCAGCCAGCCTCCAGTCCAGTGGAACTTCCCCAGTCTTCCAGGACTGTTGGAAGATGATGGAAAGGGGTTTGGCCACCACATCCGCCATATCTTTCAATACTTCATAGTGGTGAGTGGCAGGCTTCCAGAGCAACCCCTCTTGATTACTACAATTGTTTAATCTCTAGGAGAACCTAGAGCAGACATTGGCATAACTTACTTTAAAGAGATTGCATTTTGTCATCTTCCCTGTTTTCCAGTGCCTTCCAGGCCTTCTCTACCAGACCAGTTCTCAAGAAGGGATGCTGACCATGTTCCTTCCTCTGATTCAAAAAATATGCCCATTTTAGATGTTCCTAAAATGTAACCGGCAACTGACTTTATCTTTTGAGTTTGCATAATGAATTCATGGTGGTTATTTAGATGGCATGCACAGGTGAGTGTGGACAAAATATAGGGTAACTTTTTTTTTTTTAAACATTATGAATGCTATTTTCCTCAAGAAGAGAGAAAGAAATAGTCTAATACAAAAATTGCAGTGACCAAGAAAAAGTGTTTTAAAATATGTATGACCTGTCATTTTAGGTGTTCTGTTTCATTTCATCTGAACATAAAAATTGGCATTACATTCCCTATTTATGACCTCCCCTACCAGAGAACAGCAAAACAGACAACACACAAGTTCAGGAGAATTATTAGTTTTCCTCGATTACAAATAACTGCTTGTTCACTGTTGGAAGAAAGTGATGGATTTTTTTTTTTCTTTTTTTCTTTTACACCTGTCATGGGAGAATGGTTATTCCTTCCAGTATTTTTGATTTGCAGATTCCAATTCCTCCCCCAAAGTGTGTATAAACTGCTCTGCAGTGCATTTGTAGCCTCAGGTAAACCATGAGTTCATCTTTCTGACAACCTTTAAAAAGCACTATGCATTATTTCAGGTTACTGTTTCCATGTACATGTATTCTCTATTTCTAACTAATACTTCTGTTAAAACTAGACAGACAAGAGATGGCTTTGCTGCTAAAGTGCAATATTTTTACTTTAGTACAGTTGAGTTCATCTAGAAAAAAACAAACACCTGGGCAAATACTGCCTGAATATGTTAGTAAATATTCATTCGACATGAACTATTGATCCTAGCAAACAGTTTTCTGTGCAGTTTAAACAAGTTCTTTGTAAGTGAAAGAGCCTGAATAGGAAGCAGACTCAGAAAGCATCTGTCAACAGGAAGCACACTGTTGTCCAGTTTCCTTCCAAGTGCTCTGATCGTCCAGTCAAACACAGATAAAGCCATCTGGCTCAAAGGGGTCCATGGATGACAAACTGCAGATCACAGGTGGTTCAACACAAGTCATCTCTTCAGATGCGTTCTGCAAGCACATTGCTACTGATCACCCTGAATTTCAAGAAAATCCAAATAATTTACAGAATAAGGGACAATATTAATTATTCTGTATGAGTCACTCAGCAAGCTCAGACTCCCAAAGGACATCAGCTTGGCAGGACACCAATATACAAACCATCTGGACTGCCACTGTACATCTTGGAGCTATTTCTATAAATTACTGAGTTTAAAGAACTTGAAGGCCCTTGTTTGATGGTGCAACACATCATCAAATCTTCTTGTACATCAGTTAGTGCATAATTACTCAGCATAATCTGACTATCACTTCTCATTCACCCATTCAGTTGTGGGAAAAAATGGAGTAGGACAGAGGTTTGAAAAAAAAGCCTTTAGCTGACTCACCTTTTCTAATTCTGCACTACTACAAACTTTGTTGTTAAATTATTAGCATTCCTCTGCTGCAGTGTCTAGAATCTTGCATTTTTACTTAAGAGAAATTAAAAGGAACTGAAACAGCTGTTCAAATGACAGCTGTGGTATCTCCACATATTTAAACAATGATTTGAAGTAGGAAGAATGGGGTTTTTTAAAAAATTAAAAACACAACGAGCTACAGGATTTTGACTGAAATCTGTGACATGTAAAGCAAAGAAAGCTACAAATTGCCAGCACAGAATCCATTAGCCTAAGAAATTGCTTAAGTCCATTTTTCATTAGCCTTTCCATGCAGGTAATATCCTTGCAAGTGTCTATTCCCCCATCTACACTTGTGTGTGTCTGCAGCTCTTGTTCAAGAAATTACTAATTCCAGCAGGTAGAAGAATGAGGCCAAATAACGTAATTAGCTTAAAATGAAGTCTGACGCTTAAAATTAACCACCCTTGTCTTTGATGGAAAGGGACTGGACTTATAAATTCTTCATTTCATAGTAAGATGCTCTGCTCCCAATCGCAAAGTAGACAGTTACACTAAGACAACAAAACCTATGTTATCATCACAGGGTATTATTGCTAATACCTTTATTATTAGCAAACTTCATGCATTAAAATCTGACCTCCAGCCTGAATTACCAGGCCCTGTATTTTACTGTCAGCAAGATAAAACTCAAAACCCCATTCTCAAAATTGTTAATTCTTAAAGCATCATTTTATCGACATAGAAGTTACGGTGTTAAATATTTACAAATGTTTTTCCACACAAAAAGCCCTTAACATTTAGCAAGGCAGTTGGTGTCTGAGTATCAGGCTAACCTGTCTTCAGAAATGCTGGCCAAGCATTAGGAAGAAGAGAAAGACACAAGAGCAGAAACCCAGATTTTGGAACCCCACCAATGTCTCCTCTGCTTAGACAGCACTCCAAAACATCACTTCCAGGGTCTATTTCTCTGGGCACCTGGTGTGTGTTTTCTAAAGATATGTTGGATGAAGACCAATTCAGGTACTGCTGTAAGCAATTACATTGATAACTTACTAAGTAAATGAAATGAAATGTTTTCCACAACAAAGAGTGAACATGTGCATTAATATTTCTTAAAAATAATTTTGTTTCTGACTCCTGAAGAGCAGCATCAATCAAAGTTGCAATGTACTATGAACCAGCTAAGGTAATCAGTGGAGGCAGAGGATGAGCATAGGAACAGTGCCACATATTACTGTGTATTAAAAATGCTCTTCTAAAAATGCTTTCTAACTAAGATAGCTGGGAGATTTGAATAATGGAGGTTTTCCAGAAGTATTAACCCTGGTGGAGTCCCAGTATAAATGTCTCTTATGTGGTCTGGGGAATTGACAGTCCCGCTCAGCTAAACTTCCCAAAGTCAATTGGCATTAGTGCACATGTGCACCTACACAGACACACTGTTCCCTCTTCCCTTCCAGGATCCATCCAAAGTTCATGCAGTCAAGATAACATCTATTCTGAGCCAGACTACAAAGAATCACTGTCACAGCTGCTCTGACACTGCATTCGCTTCTTCCTAATGCAGGCACTGCGGTTTGGCAGCACAGGACACAGTCTGAATTATCCATCCCTTGAAATCAGCTGTTATTCTACTTACGATGCCCAAGTGGTCACCTGAAGAAAGGAGTCAGGAACATGTGCAATGAAGCTATACAAGCTAAGCTGTAATGTGAATAAGGAGCTTAAAAATAACAATTGAAGGATGTTATTTTTACAGATGCTACCACCTACAGGAATATATTGAGTATCCTGCTGTAGGTCATCAGGATAACAAACAAACAAGAAACCAACCCCAAAACAAAACACCCACCTGAACGCTTACCCCCTGCAAAATCCCAAAACACTAAAGAAATATTAACAGCAAAACTACCCTCAGATTTATGTAAGATCAGTTTCTAGGAAATGCATGATATATTTCCCTAAGTTCCAGAGGAAACAGTCACACAAGCCAGATTTTCTTTCAGAACTTGCCACTGCACACTGAAGAAATTATACGTATTATATATGTATATAAATATATACATGAGTTATACATAAAAGTTAATCTGATTTAAGAGACAGTTTCACTGTCTCAGTTATAAGAAAAGCAAATTATAAACAAGTAGTGAAAACAAAATGGGGAGTCAGCCCAGATGACTGAAAAATCCAGAGGTTTCAGTGACCTCAAATGTTCTAAGACATTTCAATCATAAAAAGTAGTATAGCTCTTTTTTAGGTAAATTTTCCAGTCCTATGAAACTAGTTGCTAGACCATGGTAATTACAAAAATATCTTTTTTTTTTTTTTTTTTTTTTTTTTTTTTTTTTTTTTTTTTTTTTTTTTTAAATAAGCAGCACTTTTGTAACAATGGGAAAATCACATCACCAAGATGCTTTACCTTGTTTTATTTCTGCAGGTTTTATTCTTTCCTGTGCAGCTGATTTCTCCCCACAGGATTCAACCTTTATTACTTGCTGACAATACGTCTGACAAATAGTTTTTTGCTGTGGTAGCTGAGGTTGAGCCATCTGTTTTTTCTCTAGAGAGCCATGCCTTATTTATAATGGCATTTTTCTGTTTCTTTCCCTGGGGAATAGCACCTGCATGCTGATTTCCTATTTGACCCCAAAATACATCATCACGTTTTGACAACCAATCCCTCCCCTTTGTGGCCCAGAAAGCACCACGCTCCGGAGGCACCGGTGCATTCTTCATCCTTGACATAAGAGGCCAAGGGGCTTCCTCATGGATCACAGGCAGGTTGCAGTCAGCCTTCGGATTTGAGCTGGAGGAGACAACTGAAGGTATCTGAGGAGGAAAGAAGAAAAGAAGAAATAACCTTGGATGTCCCAGGCCACTGTGTTTATTGTGGCTGATTGCAGCTGTAGCTTCCTATATAGCTGTACAGCAGGAGCGTGTCATGCTCTCATTGAGACCTAATTAATGCATATGTGATGAGTAAAAGAAAATAGCCCTCGAGTTTACAAAGACCAGGTCAATCAAAGAGCTATTTGCCTTCTACTCTCCCTATTTTATGACAATATTTTCATTGATCCTTCTTATATGCGACTGTGAGAAAGAAAATAACTGGGAAACTGGACTTAAACTGTCACATATATCCCCTGTACTAAGTAACTTTAAGGCTTCACATGTCTGAGTCACCATGTCATTGTATAATAAAATTCATAACTAGAAGGAAATTTCAGTATCTTGCATGGGTTTTCCAACTATTAACACCAAAAGCAGAAACAATGCTTTTATTTGTTTTGTTACAGGCATTTTAATCCAAGATTATAAAGGAAATTCAGTAGAATAATATTTGTAACTAGTCTAGCTAACTGGCTCCAGTAATTGCATACTTCCATTTTATTTGCGTACAATTATGGAAAGGTTATGTTGTCTCAGAGAGGGTGAAATCTCCTGCGTGTTTAGTTTAGCAGCAGACTGTCACAAATGCAATTGCAATTGATCAGCTCTGTTCTTAACAGGATTCCTGCAGTTAATGGAAATTACTATAAAGAGCTTCAGGGCATAGGAATAATTGGATCACTGAAAAAAAAACCCCAAAACCCAAAAGAATTGGAGGGGATAAAAAAGGTAGGACAAGATCCACATAACAACTTTTTTTTAAAAAAAACATTTAACAGTTTTCAAATGTGGTCTTACCAGAGAGGACACCATGATGAGAACAAAACCTGTTAATTATTTTTACAAGCCCCAACCCATTTCTAAATAATGGGGATGAAAATGCCTAAAGAAAAACATTAAGCATTTTATTGTCCTCAGCTTGTTAACTGTGTATCTCTGGAAGCAATCGTTCAAATATCGACTATGTTCTATAAAATGACTGCCAAGGATAACAGATTTCACTAAACCAAAAACAATGAGAAAATTTTTACTGACCTGGCAATTTTTGTGATGGTTTTGTCTTAGTTCTTGATGCAAGGCTATGATTCTCGATGGGCTTGTTAATTTTATAGGAGAAGCCATATACATGTTTGGAGTGATGTGAGAGCTGGGAATGCAATCCACTTCTTGCTGAAACTTTGCAGGTATTGGCTGAGTCATCCCATTCATTTTGGCATATGTCTCGTGATCTTCTAGCTGTTCATCAGCCTGTGAAATGTTTGTGGAAGAAGGTAGCATCTGCAAAAGAAAACACCATTTCAGGAAATCCAAACTAGATGAAGTTTTCCAACACTGTTTACTTTAGATTAATGGCAACCACTTGGATGAATACATTACAATAAATGTTCTTACAAATTAAATGTAAATAAACTATGTTTGCCAAAATAAGAAAAAAATATAATATACCAATTATTTTAAATGTGAAGCATTCCTGCATCTGTCTGAAATGGAATCCTGCATTCATTAACTCTTCCCTAAAATAACAAAAAATTCTTTAAGCTTTAGCTATACCCAGTATTTGCATTTTGGTATTAAGAAAACCCAGAAAAAAAGTAGAAAAAAAATCCAATTTTAAAATTTGTATAATGTTAGTTCTCCTTTTGAGGAATCTCAAAATTTTTAATGTGACTCTCTTATGCAAATATGGTCTCACTCCACACTATAAGACAAATTCTGGTTTGCCTACCTACAAATGTTCAAGAAAGTTAAGCTGAATAGATTTCAAAAGTGCATTTGTTCAGCTGCACGAACTCTTAAGCAGACCCTCCTCTTCTGAATCACAATAATACTAATTCAATTGATTTTATTTCACCTCCAAATCAATTTTAACACAACAAACATTATTCTTCAATATCTTCACTGAACTAAAGCCAAATTTAGAAAGAAATGGCAGTTGTTTAATTTTGCACATTTTCATAACTGTTGCAAGCAAGAAGAGATCTCCTTGAATGTAAATGACTGTCACAGGGCAGTGGCATTTTATAGAAATTTATTAAAGCTATGCAATTAATATTACATTTCTTCTTGCAATTGCACAGATAAACAAATTTAACATTGTTAATGACAGTTTCAGCCTTTGGGGTTTTAAAAATAGTTATTAATTTATTTCCAAAATTAATATATCTGATTCTGAGTTATCACCTCATTGCCATTAATTCTCTTGCAAAACTCTAGAAATGTAAGTACTATAAATATGCCAGGTCAGGAAGGGTTATTTAACATATGTCATAGTTTACTTAAAACAATACATTGGTCTTCCTCTGCACAACTTCAGTGAGTATTAGCCATATTAATTGTGTCTGCTCAGGCTAAATGTAAAAATAAAAGGATTCTGAAATGCCATAGTGGTGTAAGATTGCTTTGAACGATCCTCCATAGAGATGAGCATTTACTGACGAGATCATGTACCTAAATATAACATTATCATAGAATCATAGAATAACCAGGTTGGAAGAGACCCACTGGATCATCGAGTCCAACCATTCCTATCAAACACTAAACCATGCCCCTTAGCACCTCGTCCACCCGTGCCTTAAACACCTCCAGGGAAGGTGACTCAACCAGCTCCCTGGGCGGCCCGTTCCAGTGCCCAATGACCCTTTCTGTGAAAATTTTTCCTAATGTCCAGCCTAAACCTCCCCTGGCAGAGCTTGAGACAGTGTGTAAGTTGTTGGGATTTGCCAAGTGAAGAAGTTTCACTGTTTTCCAGGAGTCATCATTGTGGAGCTTTATGAGAAATATGCTACTTGCAAGCAGTTCAAGAGCAACTCCAACACAAGGGTTAGAGCATATCGCTATTAGTGGTGCTACACCATCCCATAGCTTTGCAGGTGACCCTGAATGCCAATTGTTGACATGTACAAACTAGCCACACCTGAAAAAGCCCATTGCTCTCATCTCCTTCTTGAAACAGACCCTCAAAGCTGCCTGTTCATCTTTAGACCTGGTGCATGAAAGATGAGAGAACATGAACACAAGCAAGGAACACTGCCTTTGATCCCATTGCATCTTCTGGTTTTGGCTCCCCAGTGTGAGAGGAAGAAACCAATCCTTCTGAATTTTGGTCATTAGTCTAATTAGAAGTACGACAGGCAGGCATGTTTGGCCAGCTGAGACACCGACCACTCTCCAGTAAGAAGCTACCACCTGGCTCATTTACTTTAGGCTGGACGACAGGTCAGGGAACAAGACAGTGGCATCCAGGAGTCGCAGGATCACTCTTAGTGGCCAGGTTTAGGCACATTTAGTTTACTGCTCTTCCCTAAAAGACTTTCTGTACATTGATTACAGAGGGAACCTGTGACAGTATCTGGATACAAAATTTATTTAGGTAGGGTGGCATGAATACCCAAGAATATCCTAGCATCAGAGGCATAGCTCATTTGCAAAGTGGAAGCTATGCATTTAGACAGTCCCCTCTCCAGACAGAAGACAAAGGCAGCCTCAGAAGCCCCTGGTTTCTAACCAAGGGTATGAGTGTATTATCTGCCCAGCACTCAAAAAATGCTGGCTGGCTGAAAGTGATAGAGGGGTTACAAAGGGCAGCGCTGAAATGTTTTGAGGCATGAAGAGATTAGATATGAAATTATTTGATAAGAATTTCCTCGCTACAGGAAGCACAGTTAGAGGCATCCCTCGTGACAGATGAGAGTCAGCAGGAGCAGTACAAGTTCTGGAGTTCAATGACCCGTGCAAAGGCAAATCACTGTCCTCCTCGTAGGCAGGAGAGCTGGTAAAGCTACCAGAAAAAAAGCCAGCACCAAATCCAAGGTGTGACACTGGCACATTTCATTTCTAGAAAAACAACCTCCTTGCAAGGTCTCTCCTTTCTTTTAACTGTTCAACCTACCAACTCTTTTGCCTCTTGGGATTACTGAATTCTGCTGCTGCTAAAGTAGTGAAACTCAGTAGAAAGGTGAGTTAATGTAAACCCCGATGAATCAAGCCACTATCACACTGATGAAGTTTTCACAGTATAGCCTGCACTATATTTGAAAGTTGGTATGCTCCTGTCAAAAAACAGATGTCTTCAGTGTTTCATAAGGCTCTGTAAAACACTAAAGATCACATTTTCCATAGCATTATGGATGTAGTTAAAGAAATATCCTGCATTCCACCTCAGTGCCCAAACGATTTCTTCATCTTTTAGTTTTATTTACAATATAGATTGTTTTCCTTTCATATTTTTTTCTTTCGTCTCAGGTTTCTATAAATTACTCACATAGGAAGAAATGAAAATACTGTGATATTCCGACAAACTTTAAGAAGTGCAAACTTGCATAATACCAAGTTCTAGAAGACTGACACGAAACTCAAAAAAATTTACAGCATTACAACAATAAAAAGATAGTAGTGTCAGAGATAAAAATGGAATGTTGTAATTCATCTGGATATTTTTAACTGCACATCTTATCTTAATCTAAATTCTAACGTTTATCAGAAAATAAAGGAAGGTTGGATTTCAAAGCCTTTTTAAAATTTTCATTACAGCTGTTACTCTACTTGTATTTACTGTTCTAGAAAAACGTAGTTTTCCATGAAACAGAAAAAAATCGCACTGCTAAAATATCTGTATTACATATGCAGACAGAAAAGAGATCTAAACCATTGCCAACAAACTCAATTTTACTTTTCACTATCCTTGAGTATGTACCATCTCCTCAGCCACTACAAATTCTTGAGATTTCTCCTGTACAAAGAACCATTTACATAATTATTGAACAGCTTTGTTAGTTATTTCACTGGAAAGGACAGATTGCCCTTAACTAGGTTTAATCCATATTTTATACTCATCAGTATATGAAGGTCAAAAAGAGCATATTTCTCAGCAATGGATTTTACTCTTCATTTAAAAAAATTACTAAATAGCAACCACCATCTCCTCTCTCTCGTCCCCTTCAAATTCCAATGGATTGAAATGACATCTTCTGAAATCTCAGAAAAAGAAACCTCTTTCCGCACAAAAATTTTGCCTTGAAAGGTTGCTCGGTCTTAATCAGCATTGCGTCTTCAAGTCCAAAAGCTTTAAATTTGTTCTCTGAGAGTGGGACTCATCTGACCGAAACTGTTCTCCTCCTGGCCCCCTTCATTACCAACAGAGTCCAGCTTCTCCAACTCTTCTCACCTTATCTAAAGCAGACACCTAAAATGGGCAGGATGCTTCCTTGTTCATTACCTCTTTCTCTCCAGTAACTAGAAAGAAACACAACAGATGTGATTGTCCGAAGTACAGACATCAAATATGAAATATATCTTGCCCCGGGTGTCAGAAAAGCTTCTGATTTCACCAACCATGCACAAATCATCTTAAGGAGAGCATCACAAAATGTTATTTCAGGCCTGTTTCCTTGAAATATGATTTACAGGAAAGAAGTAAGTGGTTTCTTGTGAAGAAATGAGTAGAAATGGGGGAGGGAAGAAGAAAAAAAAAGCATTGTTCTATCAAGAAGTATCTCAGAAGAAATCTCCTGATACAAAGAAGGATTAAGCTATATTATTCTGTACATTTACTCCCTATTCTGTAAAACAAATAATTCACTGCATTGGACACATCCTTTGCCTGGAGCTTTCCATTCATAGGGTTTAAGATGACTTCATGAAAAGCAATAAAAAGCAATACCATTTATCCCTATACTCCACGCACAAATTCCCTCTTAGCCCTGAGAAACGGGGCAAATAGCCACAATCGTTTCAGATCCACTGTGGAAAGTGTATATAAAATATATCAAGTCAAAGCCTTCCAGCTAATACAAATCGAAGTGAATAAGTACAGCAGCATTATCCTTTACAAGCATCAGTCATCTGGACAGAGGCTATTGACATAAACCCAGGACATATTGGCTTAGTCATTTCTGGGAACAAATTGAACATACTCTTGTTTTTACACACACAGAAAAAAGAGAGAAAAGGCCCCAAAATACCACACAATTACACTGGTTGGGATGAGTTCAAGTGAAAGGCAAGTCAAGGTTTCTTGCTCCTCTGTGAGGTTCTCTTATGTATCAAAAGCAGCATGGATGCAAACTGCATGTTCAGGCTAGTCAAACTGGGTAAAACCTGTCTCTTAAACTGCAAGTAGACACCTATTTTCAGAAAAAAAGTGAAACCTTCTCTTTCACATTTGCTATTAGTTATCTGAAACATCATCTTTTGCTTCATCCTGTTACCAACCCAAGTAAACCAGCTGTTGCAAATCCCAGTCCTTTCTGTTAACTGCTTAGAGAATGAGTGAACATCAGCTGTGTACTTTCCACTAGGAAAGACAGAGAAAAAATCAGTGTTAAAAATACCCATGATTAATTCTACAACAGCAAGAAAAGAAAGATGAGGAAAAGACCTTTACAACTGAAAAAAAAAAATCATTTAAAAGATGATTAAAATGGGACTTAACAAAAGGCCACATATTCTGTGTCTGACATTGGGCATATGAATCCCTGCTATGGCACAGTGCAGAGTCACGTGCACCTACTGGAGGCAGCTCTTGTCCTTGGAATGTATTCTCTTTTCATTTTCCAAACACAAAAAAAAAGATGAGATTTCCATTATGTCAGTTACCCAAATTTATTATTGTTCCACTACAAGGTTTCTCAGTTTAAGTCTTTTAAAAGTAAAATATATCACAAAGGCTTGGAAATTAACTTCGTCATCTGTCCAAAAATTTCAGATCCATATTTGACGTATTTTGCCACTCCTATGGCTCCTCAAAAGGCTAATTTTCTTCTTTTTTTAAAGTAGAGAATGAGACACGATGAAACTTTTTTTCACTGTTCTGCATACAATTTTTGCTTTCACTACAAGTGATATAGGTGTTCTTTCTGGATGAAAAAGAATTAAAATACAAACCCCTTCCATGCAATCATATACATTTATTATGATAAACCAAATGGAAATTAAATTAAATTGCACTAAATTACTCAAGTAAACTAAATTACAAACAACAAACATAATGGTGTGCAGCTTTATAGAGAGGAAAAGCCATTCAAAATCTAGTCCTCTTTATAGGGACTTGAAAAGAATAGTAAGAGAATGAAAATTGACTTTCTTTTCTGAACGGACTACTCCAGTGTGTATTTGGCCTTGGTGAAAAGTAAACGGATGGAACAAAATCATGAGATACTACAGGATTCAAGCAAATTTTATTTCTCAAAAACATTTGAATGTAGAACTGTGCTGTGAAAATAATCAAGAGTGACAAAATTAAAAATGCATGTTGCTTTGTTGAACCAAGCTGATTTGAAGTTTCAGTTAGACTAAATCAGCAAAATGAAGCCATTGTGACCACAGTGCTTTATCATGTAGCAGAAAAATCTCCAATGCTGAAACAGGTCTGAAAAGAAGTTCTGAATGTGGTAGTTCTTTGCATCACACAGTCCCTGTGTTTCAGTATTTTAATTGGGATGAACATTAGGAAGACAATATTTCTGGCAAACAAAAGGGAATGACTAATCATCCATTGTGTCCTGAATAAGCAAGTTCACTTTTGCCTTCGTGTCAGTAATTTCTTCTTGCCCGTAAACCTTCCACTGATGCTGGAATTTGCTAGCAGACAGCTAGGGCAGATCTGTCCAAGTTACATGTAATTTATGTAATTCCATGTGTAAATGGAAAAATTAAACAACAACAAAAAGAGTTCTTAAAAGATTTTTAAAAAATATTTTCTTCTGAGAATCCAGAACAAAGTTTTTGCTGAACTACAAAAGGTCAGGCACTGAAGCGTGGAGAGTCCCTTTCCCCTTCATGCCTCTGCCCTCTGGATCAGTCCTTCATGCACCACTGTAAACTTTCAGTAGAAATTAATCAGTAAGGCAAAGCAGGCAGGTCTGTTGCCAATGTGTAACAACCTCCCATTTGTCACTGGGTCCAGAAAAAAAAAGCATTAATCCACTGGGTTTTCCCTAAAAGGGTTCAAATGCTAGGAATTAATTAGAAGTGAAAATCTGAGAAGGAAGGGTCAAAGTTGTCAAAGAAGTTTGATATAAGTTAAATCTGAGCATAGCTTTAGAATGGTAGATGTGAATTTGAGAGAGAATAAGAGTTGAAACACATAAAGCGGATCCTCAGTGATGAAAAGCCTTTAACGTATGTCTACAGAATTCAGGACAGGATTTTTAAAACCAAAGGAGTGTAACGCGTGAATATTAAATGGTCTCTCTTCTTTGTGATTGTAACTGTTATCTATTAAAACAGGGAGTAGTGGCACATGTACATTTTCTCACTGAAGTGTTTTCCATTGGAAAACTGATCCATAGTAATCTAAATTTTTCATGGGAACATACAGAAATGCCTTGACACATTAAATTACTTATCATAGTACTTATCAAAGATCAGAATGGTCCAAAGCTCAGTGTCAAGGTTCCCAGCAAGAGCTGGTCTGTTCTCTGCATGATTAAAACAACTGGGTTTGAACCTCACTGCCTGAATCTAAGTGAGACCTCTGGCCACTATGATGCTGGATGCTATGGGAAGGTGTGTGTGGTCCTCTTAGCATGAATAGCTGTTGAAGCAGGTCATTGAACGTGGAGCTCCTGTGTTGCAAGTGAACACAGTAGCCATCAGAATACAGGTACAATCTCTTGGAGCTGTTAAGATTCGTGATAATGAGAAATTCAGGGAGACAGTGTGAATGAGTACAGTATTTTGGCATTTATTGTATTGGGAAGCTTTACACTAATGCTCATTTATCACAGCAACACCTGAGAAAATGTCTGAAGGCAATGAATGTCCCTTCTGACAGATGAGTTACTAACTGCCCTCACATAAAGCTTTCATTCTCAGCGTGAGGCTGGGTGTGACTGTGGCAGACCCAGACTTGGCAAACTCAAAGGAGACATAGGCAAACACAGAATCCTTTCCCACCTCACAACCACACTGCCTTTTCATCTTATATTGACAGTGTTGTTAAGAATAAATAGATAGCATATGTAGATATGAAGGCACATAAAACCTGAAGCATAGAAAACCCCCAAATATATAAAAAATAATTTATCAAACATGGATAGTAGAAGACAAGTGAAAAAATAATATTAATAAATGTTTATGAACCAGAAAACTCCCTTGTTTATTTTCCTGATTACTACAGGGAAATGGAAAGTTATTTACCTTGAAGAATCAATCTACCCTCTCCTTAACATGCAGTTAAATTATTTCTTGCCACAGAAATATGCATTACTGAGCAACAGCATGCAGTACTTAATAACACTAGGAGAAAAAGATTCTTCAGTCTCACAGAATACCACTCTGTGTATAAAAATGTAAAATAATGAGAGAAATAATCCGATGGATTTACCATACTATATGCCCATTGTAAGCATCTCTCCTGCTGACAAAAAAGAGATATCAATGTAACTAAAAAATAAATTTTTTTAATGTACTCTTTTTGCAGTGCATTGTGTTTGCTGAAATATAAAACATAACATGAATCTATGTTCTGGTAGGCAGCCACCTTCCCAATATTTTACAAATGTGTAAGACAAAATACATTTTTTTCCCACTTTAACCAGCAAGATTCTGGTATACTTGATAGAAACATTATCAAATATTGTTCAGCTGTTTTTACTGGTTTTGTTTAAAATAATGAGAGAGAAAATCAAAAGGGGAAAAACAGACCTTGTTCTAAGATTACTGAAGCATACAAAGGAATCCATCACAGAACTCTTTTTTCTGATTTCTTCAGAAAACAGCAATTACATGTTGTCCAGGAACCAAATGCAAAGTGTATAATTACAGTTAAATTGTATCATGTGTTTCATCACCCACTAGGTTAGAAATATTGTATAAACATCGGGTAAGTTGTTTTTTGCATGGCACAATGACATGCTTCATGGTAAGCTCCAGAAGACTTAAACTTTGACCAAAACAGCAGTAAAACAGCCAACTCCACTTACTTGCCTGAAGCAATGCTTATGTTAAGTGCTGAGACATGTTTTAGGGCTATAAACTGAGTTTCACTAAAAACTTTCAACCCCGCCCCAAATCATTGATCTAATACAACAGTGGAAATTGGAGGATCCTACAAGGAAGTGGAAACACTCACCTCTTGATCACACATTGGTGTAAAAGCGACACTGTACTCTGCCAGGGCCATGTCATTCACCAAGTTTTTCACCTCTTCATCAAATGCAGAGTTAATAATTCCTCGTCTGTGAAATTCACTGAGCATCCTGGTAATGAAGCTGTTCCTTTCCTGGCACATTCGGGTAAGGCAAGCCAGCTTAGCCTATGTGGCATGAACACACACACATTGTTTTCACTGCACATTGAAACTGTGAGATTTTATTTTGTACCTGACCTGTAATTTCACACATTTTGACCCAAAGCTATAAATTGCATTGTTATGTTTCTAGGCCATTAGATGCCCCTGCACCCTGCACCAGCAATGTGCGTGCACAGATAAATGAGATGAGACCCTCCCTTTCCGTATGTGAGGTCCCTCTTTTGACAGGTTTAAGAGTACCCACAGCAACAGTGTTAGCACTTGCCTAAACCCAGTAGCAAACAGCTAAGTCAGGGGCATCTGCAGAAGGCAGGCACACAGACAGAAGCCTGTAAGCAAAGGGATACACTTTTGTATGTGTAGTTCCTGCATCAACTTTCAGGGATATACAGTACCTTCAGAGGAGCTAGCATCAGCTTTGCTTCAGACTTTCTCTTCTTGAGCTCTTTTTCCTGAAAGGTTGAAAAACATTCTACATTAATTCATTCAAGAGTCATATTATTATATCATAGAAGTTTTTTGCTATTTGTTTTAGACTTCCAAGGCATATGCTTCACATATTTGTGTGATCTGTATTGCAGACAAGATGGAACAGTGTAAGGACTTGTCCACTGACAGGCCCTGGGGTGCAAACATTGCCCTGCTAGCCTTATCATTGATCTTGTATATCAGCAAATGCTTTTGGATGTCTTTAAATGGAGTCCTATATCAATGAGACTTAGTGTCCTTTATTATGCATTCATATTCCCGTTTGCACTGTGAAACATTCAAAATACTCTTTTAGGGAAAGGTTTTCCCTTTTATCATCTATATTATGTTGTAGAATGTGAGAAACTAGGAGAGATTTTCTGCATGTGCATTCCAAAGCAGGCTTTGAAAAGTGAACAACAGCTTTTTGCTGTGAAACAATTGATTCATGCCCTCTATTAGGAGTTGAGACAGATGACCTAGTCTGCACCTTGTGATTAAAATGTTTATTGTGCTATCTGACTATGCACAAAAAATGCAGTATCCTGCCAGGTAAAATCTATTTCTGTTATAGATCAATACAGTATAATCTGGCAATGAAATACAGATTCTTTTGCATTAATTTTGCTTGCCAATTTGCATTTCTATATAGTTTACAATAAATATACTATGTGCATAAAAAAGGAAAGACTTCCTTTATGAGAATTTGGGTCTGCTGAAAGAAGTCGCATGGTCCTCAGCTAATAGACTTTGGGCTTGGGCAGGAAAGCAGTAGATAGCACAGGAGAGACATGTCTTTACATTGCGCTGGCACTGAGAGAACAAAAGAAAAGCTGGCAATGGGTCCCTGCACTGCTGACATTCAATTATTTATGAATCATGGAACAAAACACTTCATTGATGCAACAGCATGATTAGCAGTTGCCCATTCATATGGGCAGCACGTCTCACCCTGTACTCACCTTCCATCAGATACCCACCATCCATCAATGCAGACACCAGACACTATGAGACAATTTGATTTTGCTTCCACTATTCTGCGAAGAGGCACCCCAATCAACGCCTGAGAGAAGCCAGTAACACTCCACACAGGAAGGGTTTAAAGCAAATCACAGTACATGGAAGGCCAGGAAAAAAAACTGACCTCAAACATTTCATCAAACAAACAAACAAACAAACAAAATCAAAACATCCCCTCCTCTCCCTCGTAAACTGTAGGACAGGTGGATTTACCGTGGAGGAAGTAGGATGAAATTCGTGTCCAGTAAGGCAAAGAAAATTATCTCTTATATTTCAAAGATAAAACAGAAAGGAAGCAAGTTCTACACATTGTATTAGGGTATGAAGAATATTGTTGAGAAAATGCCATTTACTAATTGGCTCAGTGTATGATGGGTAATTGCAGTTTGGCTCACATTGTAATTATTATAATTTAAAGATTATAATTTTTTGCAAAATAGTTTCCAAGGAAATAGGAAAAAAAATTCTAAGGAAAAAAAAAGTCTTAGCAGGAGTTTGTTTCCACTTAAGAGTTCAGCAGGTCTAGTCACACTGACAGCAGTAGCTTTGTTGTCACACAATAAGGCAGTAGCTTTGCAAATGTTAATGCCTGTACCTGTTCTGGTTTGCCAGGTGAAATACAATGCACAACTGCCAAAAATGCTCATGTAAGTATATTTGTGTATATATGGGGATTCTCATCAGAATTACTATTTCTATTAATTGAAATATAAACCACACACCTAACTGAAAATGTGTGAATGAAACTCTTAATATGTAACCGTAGCTGCTGGAACAAAAAAATTAGGAAAAAACTCTGTCAAAATGCTAGCACTAGCGCACTGTGTTTCCTAACCTGATACTGTGCCCCAGAAGAGTCAGGAATTTTAAAAATTCTGACAATATAAGCCAAACAGGGAGCTCAGCTCTACTGTGCTTGCGTTAGGCTATGGGGATTATAGCCCAGACTGGTAGCAACTTTTATTAGACTCTATCATCTTTCCATAACATTGGCCACCCAGGTAGTTTACATCTTTCCCTTACTTCTCTGAAATCATTCAATCATTCTCAGATTTGTTCCCAGGAAAAAATACTATTTTGGCTTCCTACTTATAGATGAAAGAGGTAGAATCTGAAGTCTAAACAAAGATTTGTTCATGTACTTCAGCACACAGAAAACAGCTTTATTATACCTTTTCACATAGCTGAGCCTGAAGGAGTTCCACTTCATTCTGCAAGTCATGAAACTGATTTTGTAATGCAGCCTGGTCCCTGAGCTGGGCTTTCAAGGTCAGCACTTGCTGCTGTAATCTCCTATTGGCTATTTTATTCTCCTCTGTTTCCTCGCCATCTTTTACAGCGTACACAGGCTAGAGAGCAAATAAACAGATTTTCAAATTAGATGTATAAAATAATGAAAATATTCTCAATTGTTTCCTAGAGCTCAAAACTTGTCAATCAACACATGTACCTGCCTTGTACATTAAAAAAAAATACACATTTAAGCAGATATAAAAGATAAGGCTTCAAATTGTTGGACTTGATGATCCAGTGGGTCTCTTCCAAACTGGTTATTCTATGATTCTATGAAATCTTCATATTAGTGCTACTATCTTGCACTGATCTTAAAACTGCTTACAAGCAAGGAGGTCTTGATCCCCTGTGAGAGCATGTTTAGAACTGCAATTTCACAACACTACTTGAAGTTAAGTATTGCATTATAACCATTTCATATTCAGGGAAACTGGGGCACTGACAGATTAAGCGACTAACCTATGGTCACACTGTAAGTAAGAACAGAACTCAAAAGTCTCCAATCTCCTGTTCTAACTGCTCTATAATATGCTCCTTGTTTTTCCACATGTATTTATCTCAGAGAACAAATTCCACTCTCCCAGTTATATGTATGTTTTGCGAGTTTATTGAAAAAACTAATCAGTTTTTAAGTACAAATTTCAAAATCATTTAAAAGAAAATACTTATTACATTAAAATGCAGCAATAGTGGTTCCACAGGACAAGTGGAAGGAGGACCTTCTGAATTCCATTTCTCCTACCTCACTCTCCATTTTTTTTTCTCAATTTTACACACTCAGATTGAAAGGATTAGTGAGGGCTTTAGATTGCTAGTCAGCATCATGAAGTCATTTCCTAGAGGTTACATTGTCAGATTAAACACATAGATTAGGAACGAAAAAACATTTGAGTGTGAAGGTCTTGTGAAAAACATTTATGCTGCTGTGAATTTACATTAGAAAAATATTGAGTTGATATGCACAGCTGCTCAAGATTTCTGATTACATGTTATATAAGCAAGTCTAAAGATTGAGCGTTTCAGTGATTAAGCTAAAAATTCAAGTCAGATCTATGTTATGCTGTGGTAAAAACGTAAAATCTTCTGAGAAAACATGTAGGAAGATGGTTTGATTTGAGCAGGTATTAACATTGGTACAATTGAGAAAAGAGCTAATGTTCAGCATCCAAGCAAGTCGTGCATGCTTTGTACTAAACTTTTTGGCTCCCTCTCGTGTTAAGAGGAAAGAACAATAGCAACTGTTGGACACTTAATGATTGATTAGACATGGGCTGCAGTGAAAAAAAAAAAAAGAGGATGGGCCTGAGACATGGTATTTTCCTCATCATCTTTCCCAAAAAAATAGCATGTTAAATAAAAAATGGAAACACTCCCTAACTCAAGATGTTCAGTTGAAAAAGAGATAGGGAAATTTAAAAAAATTGCTTGCAGGTTAAAGACAGAGAGAAGTTCCCTCTTTCCTTTTGCATTTTGCCCACCTGCTACTAGTTTCTGTAGTTTCAAAGCACAAATAAGGCATACAAGGTTTGTTTATGATTACTCCTGTAAGACATCCAAGTTAATAGTAGCCATGGGCTCCAGATGGGTCAAGAATCTGTGTGCAGTTCTGGGCCCCTCAGCACAAGAAGGATGTTGACGCTCTGGAGAGTGTCCAGAGAAGAGCAACGAAACTGGTGAAGGGGCTCGAGAACAGGCCTTATGAGGAGCGGCTGAGAGAGCTGGGNGAAATCACCAAAAGATAACTTAAGCCCAAAATGTAGACTTTGACACACTGCATTCTTATTAAACCTAGCAAAGTCTCTAGTCTTTGAAGCTGGTGAGTTTAAAAATATTAAATATTATAATTTTTAAATATTATACTTTAAAAAACATTAAAAACAAAAATAAAATCATCCCCTTCTTGTAGGTTCTGTTCTTGTCTTGAAATTCAATGAGAAACTGAGAAGAAATATGACTTTTTGGTTACAGGGCATGACAGGAGTCAACAGTTCATCAAGGAAGAACCTTATTTACTGTATGCAATTGATCCACAATTCTTGTATTAGTATTCAAAGCTGTTCTTCCAAAGCCATATCTATCTAACCTGTCCAAACTGAATTTGCAAATAGGGTAGGTTGCTACCAAGTTGCTTTTCCAGCTATTAGAAGTTGCATATTTCTTTTTCACAGTTTTCCTGTAAAGGAGGACAGAAATAATTTCGAGGCTAGATGAAAAGTCTTTATGAAAGCTGTTTCCAGGAGGTCATTCAAAAATTAAAAATCTTTCCATAAAAGGTTTCATTCTGTTGGAAAACACAAAAAGTTATTCAAGACACAGAGCCACCTGAAAATTCAAGAAGTTTCATTTACAGCAAAGTCAGAATTTCTGTAAAGTAGATACACCCCAATTAAACTTTCCCTCCCCCATTGAAAGTTTTCCTTTAGCTGTGTGCATTGCATACTTTGACTCCCCAATCAATCCATACCATCTGCTCAATGTCAGTGGAAGTTGTTCTACAAGTGCCTAGTATCACAGTTTCATTTTTCCTGCCCAGATCTAGTACTCAGAGCTGGAAAGCAGAAAGACCAAATAATGGAAACGCTACAGGCTCCTCCAACAATTTTCATCAAGACCACTTGAAACCCCATGCCTCAGAAAATGGCTCTGGTTAAAGAGAGAACGACAAGAGTCCTTGTAAAAATATTGAGGTGTCTCTAATGCCCATGCAGAACCCAGACGTGTGGCTATCCTGTAGAGCGATGGTCTACTTGTATAATATGTCTGTTCACTTTCAGGTTTATAGCTCCAGTGGCTCTAGGTGCTCTATGCTCCTTTAAATCTATTGCCAATAACAATAAAGGATGTCTCTGCATTCAAAATACTCCCTCCAAAGAAATATGTTTTTCTCTATTCTATTTACATACATACCATTATTTTGCAGGGCTGCTTTCCAATCATTTTGTTCTCAACTTCTTGTTTAAGATGGTCTAATTCTGAGAGAGCCTGTGCCAAACGAGTTTTGACTTCTTCATATCTTGTTTCAGCAAAGCCAAGTTCTCTGTACCACTTCTGAGCCTAACAGGAAGAATAAAAAAGCAAAATTACTGAGCGTAATTAGTCTGGCTGCCGGATCATTTTTCACTGCCACAGGTTTGAGTCTGATCAAGGCATCATAAGTTTTAAATTCTTGTAAATTGACTAAGATAAATGTAATTGCACAATACACTATAATCTTATCATATGAAATTAGTAAGACTCTTAAAGTCCTATAGAAACATATCTAACTAAAGCTATGCAGAAAAATAGATTGCTTTTTAAATAGATTTCTAAATTTGAAGGTACTTTGAGTATTTTGAATAAAGCTTAAAAAAAGCAGTGATGAATGCACTCACAATTTCAGAGATCACGCCTTTGAAAGCCCTCAGAGAAAATGGAATGTAAGCTTTTTATAAGGTAGGGGGAAAGCTGTCTTCTTGAGAAATGTCAAAAATGAAAAATGCAAAGGAGGAAAAAACCTGCTTCCATATATTCACCTTTATATTTGTTCTAGGATGCATTTTTTCCATTTTTACACTTTCATCATAATTTCGAAAAAAAAAAACCCCAACAATCCCTCAAGTGCTTAATCTTAAGGAAGGGTAAGGAAGCAGTCTGCTCAGAGATAGTTTGTTCTGTGCGTCTGTATCAAACACTCATCATCTGTCAAAGTGTGCTGAAGGAATGCAGTTTCACTTGAAGTTCTAGTCAACCACAAATGACTACAAAATTTATTACTTAACTGAACAATCACAGAGATACAATTTGGTTCTACAGAGTCTTCCCTGTTTCGTATAAGCTTTAAATCATGGCGGAAAGAAGAGCAGCCACAGAATCATAGAGTAACCAGGTTGGAAGAGACCCACTGGATCAACTCCAAGCATTCCTATCAAACACCACATCATGCCCCTTAGCACATAAGAAAAAAAGAAACAAAACAAATTTGCTCCTCAGAATTATATCAGAGTAGGAGATTACCTCTTTTTTTGATTTTTCTAATTCCTTTTGCTGTATTTTTAGTTCCTCTTTTGCCTTTTCAACTTCCTTTTTAATCTCGCTGTAGCTTTCAAATGTGCCACCCTAGGTATGCAACAGAAAAATGTGACTGCTTTCACCCATATAAAATGACATTCAGGTTTTTACAGAACAATATATGCTTTACTTCTACCTGATTACTAAAAAACATTTGCATAAAATCAAGATATTGGAGATAAATCTTTCCCTCTTGAGTATTTGCAACCGAGGTAATAATACTGGTTTTACAAGAACATAGTAAGCTCCATAGAAATTCACTGTGGTGTAAGATTAATGACGACAGAGAGGAAAGGTGGGCAAGAAATACACTATAATTCTTAACGCATGTGTTTCATAAAAATTGAAGCAGTAAAAAAAAAAAAGACTCTATCAGAATAAAAGCTAGTAAGTGAACATATGCACACTTTTCAGTAACACATGATTGTTTCACAGCCCTGAACATTTTAACATTATAACAGAAGTTTGTGGAAATTTATCTGCTTACCAAAAGCTTTTGGTCTTGCAAAAAGCTGAATAATTTTTAAAATGCCTAAACAATGCACTCTTTTAAGTATTTCTAAACTGTAGCTTACTTTATCACTTTAAAATTCTCTAAACAACATTCAGAGAAAAAAATCTCTGGTATTCTGCCTTCTATTTCAAAGTTAACTTTAGCTCCTCAGATTTCCAACACGTGGGAGGTTACAACATGTTCTATATAATAAAATTAATTTAGATTTGTCCTCCAAATAGCATCCATATACCTTCTTTCTTAAGGAGATCTTGCATGATAATGTTCTCATTATTATTATTTACCTCTTTTCCAGGGAAAGAGTTTGAGGTGTCAATAACCAGAGCACCTGCTTCTTCAGTCTGAGTTGTACTACACACTTTTTCAACATTCTTCAGCTTAAGGCCACTTTGTTGACTTTCTTCTTTTAATTTTACTATCTTTTCCTCTGTTCTCAAACTTTTATCTTTCCCTAGTTCTCCATAGATGAAACCCAATGAAGGCTTTAATCTTTTCCAGTTGCTATTTTCTAAAATAAAGTTTGTATTTGCCTTCTGAAATTCATCAAGCTGTTCTGAAGTTTCTTTCATTTTTATTTCTCTTTTCAGTTCATATTTTCCCTCCTGTAAATCAGAAATAGATTGATAACAGCTGGTTTGGCAGTCCTGAAGTTCTGAAAACAAGGTCTTATATTTGTCTCGTTCACACTTCACCTCAGCCAAACATCCCAATAAAGTTTCTTTTTCAACTTCCAAAAGAGATATTTTTTGTAAATTTTTCTGGCTCTCTTGGATTAATTCATTATATTTTGCTACATAGTTTTCCTTGTCTTGGAATAACTTAGCTATTTCTTTGAAGCATCTCCTTCTTTCTTCTTTCAGGTCTGAAAGCAGCTGGAAATATTTCATTTTCCTTCCATCCAGGCATAAAACACTCCCAGGGAGTTTATCTGATGCAATTGTCAGTGAGTCATTTCCAGAATTCCCATTTTTGTCTTTAACACAATAGAGGTTCCTAAAGAAAGTTTCAACAAAAAATGTTCCTGGGCTCATGGTGTTTTCTTCTGAGAAGTTATAATAACATTTACCAGCAACTTCTTTCTCATTCAGTAAGTTTTGGAATGAAGCAATGTTAGCTTCATCTACTGCTAAAATGTATTGAAAAAATGCATCTATCTCATCTTCCAGTCCACACATCATCTGAGCATCTTTCTCATTCTCCTGTTGTAATATATAGAGGTTCTTGGGGTAATTTTTATTCTCTTGAATCCTCTGAGAATACACCCCCACCACTTCTTCCAGTGCATATATTTTCCCATTATGTTCATTACCAGATCCCAGTTGTGACAGACGACAGAAACTCTCGTAAAAATTGGTCCCTGGTGGGAATAGTTTGCTTAAACACACAACCCCCTCCTGTGCAGGAGGCAATATATTTAGCCAATATCTCCCTTCCTCTGACCAAAATAATTTATGAGAGTATGCGTATTGCGTGTTTTCAGCTGCTGCCTTTTGACATGAGACATGATTGTTTGGCTCATATAGTTTCAGGGTCTGGTCTTTCTTTTCTTTCAGGCCAATACTTTTGGAAGGGGTTGGTTGATGAATTTGTTTCTGAGCTTGCTCTCCTTTCTCATAATCACTCTCTCCTTTCTCATAATCATTCTCTTCTTTCTGATAATCATTGTTCTCCTTTCTATTAATCATGTTGATTATGCCTTCTCCATTATGTACCCTATTCACATCAGAGATGCAGATTTCTAAGTGTTTCCCACATTGCTCCAGTAGTTCAGGGTTCTCTTCAAAATGCTTCTTTAAGTCTTTAAAATCAACAGATATATTTTGGACATCCTGTGGGCTACCTAGGCTGTCTGTGGCTTTCATTCTTTGGTTACGAGGAGTGACCATTTTACTTTTGTTTAAAACTTTAGAACTTTGCTCAGGAATACTGGCCACCTTCTGTGATTGGGCTTTCTCATTCTGTATTTCTTCTCCATTAAGGAGCCCTCTAAATATTTTTTGATGATACTTCCCATCATGAACAACTTTATCCAGGCATTTATTTTCACTCATGCTTTTTGGCAGAATTTGTGTGTTTTCCCAATGTATTTCCATGTTGTATTTTTCGAAAGATGATGTGAAAATTTCAGTCACAGTGCAAGGCATCTTTCCACAAGGAAGCACAGAAGCGTTGTCAGAAATTCCTCCTTCTGCAACTAGGCAGAGGTTTTCAGAGTGGAGACTGACCTCACACTCTTCCACTTCCTTCATAGTGGTTGCAGATGGTAAGTGGTAGCTTTCAGGTTCAAACAAGGCAAGCTGGGGCTTCTTCCTCATCAAAACTTCAACCACAGAAATGGGGAATGTCTTTGCCAGCAGATTTATAGCTTGTTTATTCAAGAGAGAAAAGTCTTCCTCATCTATGGTTTCCTTACTTGTCTCATTGTTAGTTAACTTCTCAGAGCAAGGGGGAAACAGTCCTGCTGCAGGATGACTTGGGGTACATCTAATCAAAGTGAAAATATCTTCCAGAGCACTTGTCCTTTTTGTTCCAATAACAACCTGCTAATAGCAAAAGCGAAATGTTTCAAACTGAAAAATATAATCCAAGACACATTATTCTGGGTTGCAAATCATAATTTCTTTTTCACTTCATCCATTATATATTTGAGTACAGACAGATGAGAAAAATACTGCAATATAAAGAGTTTTCTAATAATGTAAAGATTTGCAATGAGAGTAATGACACAAATAATTATACTCATAATTCATAGACTTGCTGTGCTGACAAAAGTAACAAGAATAGCAGTAACTTTTCATCTCACCTGCTCAATCTCAGCTAGACCAGCAATTTTTGCAAAGGCACCGGATTTGTGTTCCAAAATTGGTAGAAGTTTATCTGGTAGCTTCGCCATCTGCTTCAGCTCATCACAGCCACATCCTGGTGTTTCTGCTAGGGTAAAGCACTGGACAACTGCAAATGCCACTCCCAGATACTTAAATGAAAAACAACCCCTAAACCATCTGAATGGATTTTTAATGGAAATATTTTAGTCATAGTATGCCTAAAACTACCTTCTTTGTCAGAAGTGTGCATCATTAATAATGCAGAGATAAGCATTAAATAAGTAAACACAGTTCACAAGGCAATATAAATAAGTTCACAAGAAAATATAAATATTAAGCTCTAAAATAAGGTATATTTGGAGGGGTGTGTGTTTTTTTTCTTGCCACAGTTCTCAAAGTATTTAAATATGAAAACAAATCTCGGGTAGATGAAAAATTATGGGTTAAAATTACAGGTTAAAAGTAATCAGTACGGGTCTGCATTTGCATACAATGAAATTTGCATTAAAATTTCTGTTCATTTCAGTTGAAAGAATTAACCTGATACTACTTGCATAGAACAGAGCTTTCATTCTACGTTTGGACTAAAAAGCAAATCTGACTGCTGCTCAGCATTCCCAAACACTTTACTTCAGCCAGGATATGGGAATTACCCCCTTATTCTTCATTTTTGCAACTTCTTGAAAATTCTAGGATTTATTGAGAAAGCCTGTATATTAATGCTAGTATCAGTGAATAGTTTCTTCCTTTACCTTCTCAAGATATATTTTGCAGATTAGGAGGTTTTTAGGTCTTTCACCTTCTAAGTCATGCATACCACATGAATTATATCATCTCCACTTTTACTGCACAGAAATGAAAGTTAAAAATCCATTTTGTTTTCATACCAGACTCTTTATCATGCGGCAACACAATTGGAGTTTGAGTAGTTCTGCTTGTGAGTGGATCCAAGCCTGCTCCCCGGTTCAGGTTCTGAACATCATCCTGGACTAGTTCTTCATTCTTAATGGGAAAAGGAGATGGAAAATGAAAAGGAAGATTATAAATATATAGTGATTGTGATATGAAAAACAGACACAGAAAATTCATTTGTTGTTTTACATTCCAAAGACCCATTATTGCTGTTATATCATGCAATTTTCTCATTATAACATTTTCTAGTAAATGTAATGGTCTTAGACTTAATATATCCTTCCTGCATCACAAAGAGTTAAGGAATAAAATCTGAGTAATAAATATTTAATATATGAGACCACAGAAACAATACTATCAGAGCAGAGACTAAATTATATTCTTATGAACAAAGACAAAAGAAAGTCTAACCAATTAGGGAATGTGACCATTAGTTCAGTGCCCAGCACTGTGCAGGATACAAAGACAACTGTTCCTAAGCTGGAAGAACTCTTTATGAAAAGTAGAATGAATGTTTTAGAAGAAAATCTTCTTTTCCATTAATAATTTAAGTATAAATTTCATATTCTGTTCTTGACATTGATTTTGCCTCCCTAGTTTAATTTAGTAATTGTGACAATTTCAGATGCAAAGTGAATACTTTTATTGCTCGATGCACAGCAGGTCACTTTTCACATGCACTGTGCTCATTTTTAGTGAACAGAAGACTTGGGTATGATTTCCTCAACAATATGCATAATTAAGGATGTAGCCAAAAGAGCTACAGCACAGAAAACAAGTTAACACAGTCAGTTTTGTCTTCCTGCATTGCTCTGCATCATCAAATGCCAGCAGGAAACCAACTCAGTCACTTTGGGTTGAGCTGCAGCTTTAAAATGACACACAGATGGGAAAAGCAGTGACTAAATAGTCTTTAGGCTACAGTGAACAAGAAAAAGCCACTCACTTTTCCACAGGATCAACAATGAGAATGATTTTGATTTCAGCCCAATTCAGCTGCCACGTTACAGTGCTCTATTACAAGAGCATGGGTGGCATGACTTGAGTGGAAATCACAACACTTTAAAGATTTCTTCCTTCATTTTCTCAGTAATATTAAAAGTGATGTTAATTCATTGGAAAACACTCATTCCTTTCCCGCAAGCTTGCCCTTATTTTTTCATCAATACTTTTTATATGTGGGTTCTGTTAAAAGTAAGTTACACAAAATTATGTAGAAGATAATGCCAGGAAAGTCACACGATGAAATGAAGATCTCAACCGTCATTTGGAAGCTGTAGAAAGATGCATCACTTGGTGTTTCATACTTTTCCTCCATCAAGACCTTGTATAGACCCCTAACTTTCACATCTAGAAACTGCCTGACAAACAAAGACACGCTCGTATGGTACCAGCTGCTATTTCATGCATATTTCATTCAGACATAGGCTGCAAGTGGAATATTGCAGACAGAACCCTGATACATATTCTGGAGATTCAGATTTACATGACTACACCCCTTCATGAGATGCAGTAACAGAACAAAACACCTAATTTGATCCACATGAAGATGCAGTAATGATTAAGGCTAGTTTTCAAGAATAACTGATGTCCTTGGTATTTGTAGGATATGGTATGTAATGAGGCATCTCATACCACTGTGTATTTCACAGCAGTCTGATAGGCCTATCTTCACAAACTACTTTTTTCCTGGCTAAGTAACAGGCAAATGATCCCATTTGCTCTTTCACTGGAAAAAAATTATATACAGCAGCTTTCCAGAAATGTAACACCATGAAAATCTTTCTCGTATTACACACAGTTTCTCATTTTTAAAGGTGTTGATGGAGTATGATGAGCCTCTAATAGGATTTTTCTTGTAACTATTTTGACTTGGACACTACAAGATCAAGGTAATAAGATGAGGAAATTCTATCTCAGTAGGTGCTAGCAAAACACAAGATGATGGGGGAAAGCCCTCTTCAGTTTTACGTTACAACACCAGATGTCTCCCTCCACCATTTATCAAAGATATTTGAATTTTTTCCCTGCTTTCTCAAGATACATTCTATTAGAAAAATCCAGTAGTAGCAGTACCAAAAAAGAACTGATGCGACTGATGCTATATATACAGCATTTAAATAACACAATCTACTGTGCAGCAAACCAGATTAAACTGGGTTAACACAAATTGTGGTCTGTTAATCTAAACCAAAGACTGGGTAACTGACACTAACTCACCAATGACAACACTGCTGTAAATTGATATTTAGAACAGAAATCATTAAAAGACTTTGTACAGAGGGAAAAATAACCTTTTATTAGATTACAGTATAAAAAAATATTTGGTCCTGTTTCTCAAAGGCTTTTTGGATGAGTCTCAGGCAATTAGTTGACACATCTTGCTTTCACACCTTCAAATAACTCAATTTTCTCACACCAATAGTAATTCTCCACTGCTTCTTCCTTGGCTCAGAAAGTCCTCACTACTCTGTAAGGATTTTAATGTAACTGGTTGCTGTACCTGCATACAACTCAGTGGAAGTCCCTCAAGAAATATCTTAAAATATTTTCAAACCTTATTTTTCATGCCCAAGAAAAAGTGAACTCACTAGTTAATGTAACTATAGCAATGGTTCAGGCTAAGTATGAAAATGTGCAACAGCAGTTAGTCTTTCTGCTACCTCAGAGCAGCTACACATGTGGTGAGGCACAGCTTCTGAGCTCTTCACAAAGGTTACCCAGGTGCTGCTGGTTACTGCAGGCTGATCTTACCACTCTTTCTTTCTTAGACAATGACAATATCCTTGAGCTCACTTCTTTGGGAATGTAGAGCCACTAATAGTACAAAATCACCATGTCTGCAAAGGCACATTCAACCACCAGGTTAAAAACTTTGTCTTTATTTCTTCTAGGTTTTGATGGACAAAATATCCTCTCTACCCTCTCCAAATTCTGTAAGTACTCATCCTCTACTTGTCCTCCTATATTAGAGAGTCTTTGTTCATCCTCATTACCTCTCAGTTAACCACCATTAAAATCAGGAGAGTTCTTGGGATACCAGGTCACAGTCTGAATGGGGTAGCTGAATGTGAGGCTTAGATGATTTCACTTTATTTAACAAACCCTCAGAATAAAAATACCCTCCACCTCAGTGAATAAAGAATAAAACTTTGTTTGAATCCCCTCTGTAAAAGAAATTGTTCTCTGTCAGCAAAATGAATTGGCAGAAGTTGAATACCATATTAAAGCACATGCAAAGCTTTCCCATACAATGCTGGAGTGAAGTGCTTGAAGCAAACAAGTCCTATTCAGTGTATTCAGGGCATATCACAATGCTACGGAGCTGCAAACCATTGAATATCTCAACTCTCTCCCGGTCATGAATACTGTATCCAGTCCCTTGTTTACCATTATCCAGAAAAATCTCATAGACAAGATTTATTGTCAGCTGTGTTTTTTACTTCAGCATTTGGGCATGAATAACGTGAAAACTCACCCAACCATACGTGTACTCCTCCACTGATTGGTGTTCATGAGACAGAGGTCTCAGAAGTTCTTCTGGGCTCTACTTCGAGTGCCAACCGAGGCCTTTGGCCTTGGGCACATCACTTAAAAACTTGAGGAAACAGGATTAGTGAAGTGCCCTCAAGGCACATCTAATAAAACATTGATGCAATAAATTTCCTGCTATTAGGCACTGTGAATGCATCAACAGAAACAAAGGAAAAAAATGCAAGAAAGAAAAAGTCTTATGACTGTACACCTAATGACAATTGTAATGCATGGTGATACAAATATAAAAGCCTTGCTTTAACTTACCACGTCAACACTGTTGTCTCCATTCTGCAATACTGTATGTCCTGAATCCTTTCTTTTCTTTTTCAGTCTCGCCATACCTTGATCTTTTAAAGCCCTATTTTCATTCAAAAGCTCTTCCAGTTTTTCCTGTAGCTTGATTTCAGACAGCTTCAGGTGATAAACATCATGGCAAGATTCTTCCAATTTTCTTCTGAGAAAGTCTTCAGTGTCCTGGTAGCACTGGAGTTCAGTCAGCAGCTCTGCCTGTTTTCTTCTTTTGTCCTCCTCTTTTTCCCTTAAGAACTTCAGATTTTGCTGAAATGCGTCAAGGTGGCTCTTCATGTCCTGCTCCATATTTTCAATGCAGGTTTTCAATTCCATTACTTCTACATCACAGCATTTAGAGACCTGAGTCCCACTGAATGCTGATTCCAGCTTCTCTTGGAGATACTGCAACATTCCCTCCTCTAACTTGGATGTCAAAAGAGCAATATGGGCATTAAGATCTAGAACTTGTTTTTCCAGCCTTGATACCTCATTCTGAAGGGAACATTCCCTTTCTCTCAATGCTGTTATCTGTTGCCTCTGCCTTTGTTTGTAGTGCTCAAAATACTGTGACTGGCTTTTTATTTCATCTCCTTTTGTCTTCAGCTGCTCCTGAAGCCAATGTAATTTTTTCTTTTGCCTCTTCTCTGACTTTTCTTGGTTTTCAACCTAAAATTTCAGTGAGTTGTATGGTTAACACCCTAATACTAAATCTCTTCTTCCTTTATATTTTTTGTTACTTTTGCAAAAATTCTTCCCCTTTTTTCTGAAAACTCAGGAATGGAATAAGCTGAATATTTTTAAGCCATTAAAATCATGCATTTAGAACAAAACTAACTTATTGTTTTGTCATTTCAGCCATCACTGAAATATGTCGGTAGGATAAGGAAACGAAACACAACACAAACTTGCCCACATCTACTACAATATAAACTACAGGAAGTTTTAAAACACTTTCTTTTGTATGTTCTACAGTACATAGCAAACACAAAGAAACTTTGAACTGAAATTCATATAACCTGCTCTGAACTACACAGTAATGTATCTTTAACACTTACAGTTATAGTGTTACTGTACTGACATTACAGGCAGAGAAGTTGTAGTTTTATTATAGAAAAGAGAACACGTGGTTTTCAGACACTAAGATTTTACCCTTTGCCCTTCACCATACCTGTCATCTGTCAGCTTCTTCTATGAACCCCCTGGAAAAGGTGAAAGGATCAGATTCCTTTTGAGTGAATTTGAGAAAGACTTTGGTATTTTCATTTGCACCAAAGTGTGCTTGAACATAGAAGCATATAGAGGTGAAAGATGCCAGTGAAAGACAGAGGAGGCTTTCAAGATCCATATGCAGCCCTTGCAGGAGCACAGTAGGAGTCACCAATATCATAGTACCATTGTGGCAACTTTTAATGCCTCTGAAGGCACAGAGACATTGCTGTGTTTCTTCTTTGTATTAATCTTTTAAGCACTTCTTTGTATTAATCTTTTTGATACTTAGTACTTTCCTGTCCAAGAAGTTCACCAGCAAGCATGGGACAGAAGGAATGCTAGACTGAAATGTTATGCGAAGCCAGGTAGGTGTGGGATAATACTTTGTTTGGTTAACTGTTGATGGGAATATGCATATGTCTAATCTTTCAGAGTCTTGAAAAATACATTTCATTTTAATTAAGAAAGCCAAGACTATTGTTCTTACTCATGAGTTGTAACACATGGTACTACTATCCTGTCAGATTATCCAACTTTGACACAAAGCTGACAAAATGAAAATGTGTCTTATGATAAATAGAATGAAAAGACATTGTTTCACTGTAGACTGTCCCTGACTAACTTTCATTCCTTCTCTATTTTCATGGATCCATCCAATGAGTTGTGCAAACTAGGTAAAAATCCCTGTTGTGTGCATTATCAGCCAACAGCTTACCTTCTTGATTAAAAACATTACATGAAGAAGTACTTAGGGGAACTGGATTTTCAACTCCAAAATTGACAATTTAACAGTCGACATGATGGGGAAGGAGTCACAAGGGCATGAAATTGGCAGTGGGACTTTCTCGGCAATAAGGGAGCAGGTCATCTTTCTCCAGTGAAGGGCATTCTGAGGAGGAGGACCTGCACTGGCAGGGCACTGTGGAGTGGTGACCCACATGGCAATGCAACACAGGAGAGAAGGCAAGACCCAGACCAAACTGGGAAAGCTGGAAGAGGACACAAGTTAAGCAGGAAGCTTAAAGTGGTTATAAAGGAAGGGAGGCCCAACTTGAAACTACATGAGCAATTCAAGAGTCAGATGATGGTACGAGCAAGTGCATTTTATATAGAAAACAGGCTCTGATAGCTGTGTTATGCTGTTTTACCACATCTGGCAGGGAATGAAAAAAGTCTCACCTTTACTATCAGTCCAGAAAGATGAAGTCTGACTTATGGAGAAGGACTATGCTGGGTGGGATCTGGGGAGAAAGAAGGGAGTGGTAGGCATATATCCCAAAAATTAAGTGAGAGGAACAAAGATAAAGTGAGAGGATCCATGAGAGAAACAATGGTAGAGCTATCAAAAACATTAGAGGAATACAAAGTGGGGCAAAAAAAGATCAAAAAAATTCTTCCAATTCCTTCCAATTCCATTTCATAGAAGAGAAATGCCGAGACGATTTATTGCTTAAAGACAGACAGGTCACTGGAGAGGAGATTGACTTATAAATTATTACTACAAAGAGAAGCTAAACTAGGTCATTTGAAACAATATCCTCCTTACCAACTTGACCAGGTCCTCCTGAATGTCTTGCAGTTTCCCTTTAACGCGCACATTTGCATTTTCAACCCGGTGCAGCTTCCCATTTAGTTGATCAATCATCACAAGAATTGTTCTCTGTGACTGCTCCACCTCTAGCTCTTTCATCCTGTGATATTGAGAATGAAGATCTTTGCTAAATACCACACAGCACAGTTCCAGACGGATAAGCAGCCATCAGCAATGCATCAATTTATCTTTATTTTTCCTTTTTTTCTCCCAACAATAGAATAATAACAAATAGTTGATCCCTAATAATAAATAATTCTTAACAATAGCCAGAGGTTTGCACATTATGCCAGAGACTCTCAAAACTGTTAAAGGCAATATATATGTTCATTTTGTCTCTTGATGACTTAATATGCAAACCATAAGCAAGCATATTTGCAAGACTAATGTCTGTTGAATCTTAGTACACCATAAAAAATAAGAACTTACCATCAAGATAACTGCAATTCTTCAGTCTCTACATGTTTCTGATCTTAGGATTTTCCTAGGCTCATGGTTAGCAAATTCAAATTTTACGAGGAAGGTAAGTGCTTCCCATCAAAATTAAGATTGCAGATGACTTATAATAACTACATGTTTTACTGATTGAAGGCAAAACAACTTATTTGTAACAACTCACAGTGGCTACTGAAACCTTTAATGCATAACTGCTGTGTATACAAAGCTGTATTTTGACAAAATATAGCCTTCCTGCACCTGTTGCTATTAAAATGGTAGTGTAAAATGATGTGATATGGTTCCTATACACAGAAGGAACATCTAAAATAATCTTATGAAAACAGGCTTCACATTTTCCTTAAGGGTATCCTTCACTTCTCAGCTTATGCATCAACATTTTCTCAGTGCTTTATGAAGTTTTGCATTCTAAAACATCCTCGTCTTGCTAAGGAATTTTGTTTCCCAGCCTCTCATCTCTTGCGGCAGGTACTAAAAACTCCTTTTCCCTCATCTCAGAGATGGACACATAACCTCCTGCACCTCTCAGGATTGCGCTGTTTCATATCTTCTTCCTTGAATTTCTTCATTCAACCTTCAACAGTCTTCCACTTGTCTCTCCTGCTCATTTCTATCTCCCAGCTATGTTATACTTCTCCTACCTACCAAACTGCTAGCTCCATCTCAGCAAAAGAATACTACCTGCATTCAAAAATCTCACACACATGCCTGTTTCTGAAGTAACTTCATTAAGATGGAATACACATTATTAAATCAGTATCTATTAATGTATGATAGTGAACCTGACAAGGTCCTCCCCACCACAGGCTCTGCTCAGCACAGTCTGATACTGGTATCAAACGAAAGGGGACCACATCAGCCCAAAACTGACTCTGCTTCTCTGTTTTTTTTCCCCAGTAGTTCTGGAAATCATGTTCCTCATCTCATATGTATGTGCTTCAGCCACAAGAAATTTAGGCATGGGTTCCATTTTCTTTCTAGTGGCTACTCAAGATCCCTGAAAATAGGCTTCCTATATCCCAAACAGTTTTCAGCAGGTCATTTCCTCTCTTCGAACTGTTCTCTCAGATTTTCTTTGTTTTGGTTTTAATTAAAGCTCTTCCCATCTTCCCCTCCCTGAAATTTTTGCTAAAACAAGCCTATTCCTAGAAAATCTTCTATGTCAAAAATGACTGTTATTATTTTGACAAAAAGCTTATTATTAAAGCATTTCTGGCCAAAATCCTTGATGAACCAAAGTGATTAAGAAATTATACGAATAATTCTTTTGAACTCCATTTATATTTTCTATCCTTTTAAATATTTGGCTCAGGTTAGAACAGTGCAGTTGCTAGCCATTAAAAACTAGATCTTTTTATTCTAGTCAACTACATAATTTATGCTTAATGACACCTTTAGTACTGGCACCTACTGTAATGATTAGCACTAACATACAAAACAAGGAACTACTTTTGGAACTCAAAATTCCAAACTAACTCTAGGTTTAAAGGAAAGGGGTATATTTTACAAGCAAAATCTTTAAGAATTTTTTTATATATAATTAAATATCCTGAAATGCTGTCTGGTTATTTGATTTAAATTAGATTCTATATTAAATATTTAATTAAATATTAAATTACAATATTTTAGACCATGCTATGAATCCAATTTAAGTAAAACCCCCAAAGTGAATATTAGATTTCTATTCTGACAGCTGCACAAAACACTTACATGTGGATCTTATCAGGCACCCTTAAAACACAGAAATCTTTCTTTTTGTTAGTTTTGCAAGTATCATTTGACAGTACATGGGACAGAGGGAAGCATTCCTTTGTCACATGACATTAATTCTGAGTGCAAAAAGCCCTTTTATTTACCTGTTTCTTAGGACAGAATCCGACTCTAGAATGTCATTCACTTTTTGCTCCAACTTTTCCAGTTCTTTTATTTTGAGGTTCAAATTCTCTTCTCCAGCACTATTTACTTGTCCATCAGATCTGCTTGCATCTTCTAATTCCTGGAAAATCCAGGAAGTATCAATTCTAACCTTTAAATTCAGGCTATCGAATCCTTCATTACTGGGTATTTTAATATAGTAACAAAACTCTCGTTCTCTCCCAGATGAAGGATCCATGATGAAAAAAACCACCAAATTCTTGGATTCTAAATGTACTGCAGTCTAAGACTGTAATAAGAGAGTAAGCCTCCGATGATCAAATGAACAGTCCTTAGCAATTCTGAGCATATTTATTATTTATGACGAAGTCTCATTTCACTAGCCCAAAGTAATTCAGCACATATGAAAGGAGCTGCAGTTCACAACATGAAATCCCCAGAAAAGATTAAATTAGTCTAATTCATGAAGGAATTAGGCATCAAAGTTCTGAACGGAGGATAATTATCTACTAAATAAAGCATAAAACTGAGTACGTTTATCACAAAAAATTGATAGTAATTTTGGATAAATGTATGACATTTATTTTATTTCAAGACATAAGATTGAAAAAATATTTTCTATTCAAAAGGTAATATATGACTATTTCAGAGAAACATTCAGTATGTTTAACTGGTATTTTGGAATTCTGCATTCAGTATTTTGCTTAAAAGCCTGCTTTGTCTCTCACAGGTTATAAAACTATGACTAAAATGATTTTTTTAAACTTGGTCTTGGGATGGAAGCTAAGTTTCATTATTTTCCTTTGTTTCTTTTAAAACTAGCTCTAAAAGTTCTTCAGCATAAAGTCCATATTAGTTTACGGAAACTCTCTTAAGTATAGTCCCATAACTGGCATCTGTGAAATGCCTTCACTTCTGCTTCATTTGCATTGATTTGGAATTAGATCCGTAATTGGAATTCAACCACTGAGCTTGAACCTGTTCACTGGGAAATAATGTAATTACTTTTTTTTCTTTTTTAGTATGTTGAACCTGCAGAGCAAAGAGTAAGACAAAAAGTAATTTTTTCTTACACTGAAAAGCAGAAAATAGCATAAAATCACTGCAGAAACAATAAACAAACAGTTCTTCTCTTACTGTCTCATGTTTTGATACATGCTATTTGAACATATGGTGAATTATATAAAATTATATTTTGGCCCACTGCATCACTCACTGGTCGTATGTCAGCCACACAAGGACATAGAATTACAAAGATTCAGTTGCTTCTTAGTCCCTCAAGAAACTGGGAAACTTAAACCTACAAGTGTGGCAAACCAAACAAAGTATAAATCCATGCAGATAAGGAAATTCAAACCACTTTGTGATGTTCTTGAGATCTACCAATCCCAGTCACTTCTTAGAGACCATTGATTCCTAAGACCTGTGAATATAACCATGGCTTTCCCCTGGCCCATGTAATTTCCCAAATCAAACAGTATCTTCAATTTTGAGCTCCTTGAGAATTTAAATTTTCTCTGTGTTTATTATTTGTAAAGTGAAGAGACATCCTACTCCCTGACAATAGGCATCCCTGGATGCCACTGCAAAAGGAATATGTAATAACAGTGTACATTGTCACTCTGATCATTAACAATTTACAGTGGAAGCCAAATTAATGCAATTTTCAAATGTGCCCTTGCATAATATCGAACTCATAAACTGTAAAAAATAAAATTCTTAGTTGTATATTTTGCAGAAAGTAGCCAAAATATAAAAAGCAGTGGGGATGGACCAGGCAGGAAATAAGCTGACACTTGAAATCATTACACTGATTTCTGCTCACATAGTTCTATTAAAACTTTCATGTGCTATGCACTCCTATGCATAGTAAGACTTGAATGATACACTCAGTTTTCCAAAACTACAAAAACTGCTAGTACGGAATAAAAACATCATGAATGTCATGGAAAATGTCATCCAGATAAGCCAGTTTCTTTGAGAAAATTGTGACATTTGATTAATGACAAAATACATTAAAAAAATAAGAAAATTAAACTTCTCATACCTTTTCTGCTTTGTAACAAGACCATCTCCTGTCTCTGCAGTGCACATACTGTTGCAGCCATATGCTCTGATCGTCCCATGTTTGTGCTATTTCCAAAGCAGTGATGAGCAAAACTATGTATGTGAGAAGAAAGAGTGTTTCTTTGCCAAGTGAATCAGACTTTGCAATTTCTGTTCCTTTATCAGCACCTGTTTTGGTTATCTCAAGATCTGTTTTTCTCCAGTTATGGTCCAGTAATGCCAAAGCTCTTCCTTTTTTTCAGGAAGACCTCGTTTTCCACACTCTGCCACCATACCACTAAAAGTTTTAACTAAAACATGAAAAACCTCTGTTTGAAAACACATTCTCTAAACGTTTGTACCTTTTGAACAACACACTGTCAGCAACACATTTTTCTGGGGATCAAGCTTCCAGACTTCTGCATGATCCTTGTTTTCCATTTAAATTGTGCTTTGTACTAGGAAACAGGGTTATTCAGACGAGTATATCAAATATCAGCCACAGTTTGCTGCAGCAGACTGAATTAATCTTGTGGAGTACCTCTGTTCCTTGAGCAGGTAAATGATCTTGCCTGGTGTTTCTTTGTGAAAAAACACATTTCTGGTCTGACTTCAGAGCCTAAAAAGTACCTGAAAAAAATGGCTTCTTTTGAGGTCGATTCCTGCACCTTCGATAGTGAGATGTTCAGTTGCTATGACAAATCTGTTCCTCATATTGTGCTGCCTTGATTATTTTCTGCTTTATGTTATTTTTTCAATCATAAATTCCACTTTATCTGATGTATTATCATAACCATCTTCATCAGCTCTACATTCATGTTGGAGTTCAGTGTGTTCATGGGAGACAACTTGTCTCTCTGTAGCTTTCAATGCAGCCCTTTCAACACAAAGATGATATTCAAGAAAGTGTGAGGGAGGAGAAAGTTATCTTCAGATGTTGTGCTCTGAATACTTTCAGCTTGCCTTAACATTCAAGAAATAATTAAAATTATCTATTTCTTCACATTGCCTTTCCACCTCTGAAACAAAAATGCATTTTACCCTCTTTGAAAGAAAAGCCTAACATTTTTGAATTTTCTAATTATCTTAAACAATTCTTTTCAGTAGTTATTTTCTCAATCTATGCTTCACTCAAAACTCTTCTTGTAGTTCAGGTGGTCAGTGTCCTTGACTCTGTTTATCTGTCCCTGGTAGCTAAGGTTGTGCCATTTTTGCTTCCTGGTAGCTAATGTCAACATTCTTCTGTTTCACCTGGGAGGATGCCACGATTTCCAAGTATTTACTTCCAACTATTTCTCTGCTTGTCACACTCATCTACATACATTTTTCTTCAAGATCCTCTTTCTTCTTGAAGAGATAACCGAGCACAGGGCATCATGCATTTTCTTTCCTGACCTCTCAGGCCACCTCAAGATCTTCCATTCTCCCAGCGTTATTGTCTTAATTTTAAAGAACCAGTGACAAATTCATGTCTCACATGCAGCTCTTACACACTCCGAAGTTTTCTTAGTTCACTCTACCATCTTGCCTTTCTCCAAACACATCTCTTCTCCATCTGTGGATTTCCAACTTATGAATTTAAAATTAATTTTACCAATGTAGGGTTGTAAATCTCTATTTGTTTTCCACCTTTGAACAGTTTTTTTTTTTTCCTGTCAGCTATTTATTATAGAGAACTTATTGTCAAACACTTAACTTTTTCATGTAGCCTTTAAAAAGGAGATTCGGTGTTTCTGGGTGAAATGCAAACCACATTTGTTGAAAGCATGCAGTATGGAGACAAAAAATCTCAGTACTGTAAGAAAGCCATTTGGTAGATAACAGTTCACATAGCAGCCAGTAATTGCACTTGTATTTTTTCCAGTGTTTGATTGGTGTGAGAGTGTAAATGCTCTTTGATTTTTTTTTCAGTGTTTATGATGTGCTGGTCCTTATTTGATTATCAAATCATTCCAGTTTGAAGTTATACCTTTAAAAAAAATCTCTAATTTAAAATTCAAATATTTTGCAGTTTCAAGTACTATGCAAACAAATTTATGAAAAAATGCACCAATTTAAAGCTGCTTAATATATATTTTCCATATTTTTGCACGTGGACTCAGCTATTCACTCCATAGGTTCTTTTAATAGCCTGTATACAAAACAAAAACAGAAAACAAAACCAACAAAAATAAAAAGCCTGCTGAGCTTTAGATAGATAACATTCATTTAGAAATAAGTGTTGGCATCCATCTCTAAATTTACAAACACCACAATCTCTCTCTAAAGTTTATTACCTTCAAAATAACAAGAATCAAAATTACTGTCAGTAAACCACCCAGTTTGCCTTGAAATAATTAACAACATTCAAGAGGCCAATTACAGCTAAGTCTCATAAAATAGCCTTTGCCTATTGTAACATAACATTACTCAGAGATAGATTCACCTCTGGCAAGATGGGGTAAAGGAAATTGCCCTCCACACTAGCACAGCAATATGATATGCATACCTGCAAGCTTGTATATAAGGTGTAAGACTTGAAAATCTAAAATTTTTTTTAAGTAACAGTATTTCAAAGTATTTTAAAAGGAATTTAAAAAATGCTGGTGATATTACTAAGCTTATAGAATGTTTATGAAGCATCCCTAAGCTTGGCCGTCATACTTTTCACAATGTTTGGTTTTAAACATTTTTATCCAGATGTTGGCATCTCTAACAAGGACTTGACTAAAAAAGCTGGATAAAACCCCAAAGGAAATAGTTCGGTGAGCTCCCTTTAATGTTACCTTTTCAAATTTACATTAATCAAAATAGCATCCCTCCGTTCTGATCTCCACAGAATAGGAAAAAAAATTAGTTCAAACTGTGGTAATGTGAATAGCACACCTCAAGACTACCCCCTTCTTTAAAGACATCTATACAAGCTCAATTTTCAACAAAATAAAGGAAATTTCAAAAGGAAAATTTTACTCAATTTCAACTAATTTCCAGCACACATCTAGCAATGAAAAGAAAGCTACTGCACTTGTAACAAATCACTAAAACTCTTTTATTACATTCCACCCATCTGGATCTGCAATCATGTTATTGCAAAATATAAAACATATGCAGCAATGCCAGTGAAGAAAGACCAGACCTAGTTCCAAAAGCATGAATGGAAAAATGAAAACTGAGTTTACTAGGAGCTAAAGAAACCCCCAAAAGAGTTTATGATGATAAGGTCTTATTTTTTCAAAAGTACTAGTGATCTGGGCAAAAGAAAATACTGTTTAATATTGTCTTAATATAATGTAAGTATAACAGGGGATGGGTGACTATTTTCATCATGCTGCTTCATCATACAGTACTTGATAGCAGTTTCAAAGGGATTGATTAGTTGCATCTTCAGCTATAAGGAGATCCCGTGAACATAATTCACACCAGATTCCAAAAAAGAAAAAACTTGGAAAAACTGCAAGAGTAAAAATACTGTGTATTTTCAGATAAAAAAAGCCCTACCAACCAACCAAAAACAATGACAGTGATAAAAAGTCTGTGTAAATATTCAATATTTTTAAACCATACCTTAATTCTCTAACAGCTAGGTTGTTGAGTTACCATCTTTATTGAAAGGCAGTGTGCCACTTGCATTGCTCCAGGGCTAGGACTCACTTTCTAAATTTTGTTTCCCTCTTGCTCTGCATAAAAGGTGAGCACTGCCACTATAGCTCCTGCTATACCTGAAGAAATTTACTCTGAAAGGATCAAGGCACTGTGGAAAGGATAGTGGCAATGGTGGTAGTGTCTCAAGAAAGAGAGATGGAGGTTTCTTATCCTCACCCTTTCCATGCTGCATGGGCACATGGAGGGTCAGTCATACTGCAATTTCCACATCACCTCATAAAAGGAAAATTCGGTTATTATTTCCTAAGTTATTTCATGGCTTCAAGGATCCTGAGGAAGTAAAATGAATCCCTATTTTGTATGGTTGGTGGTGCTTACAGGGCTTTTTAGAAAACAAAACTGAAATTGGTGTTCACCACCTCTCCATGCATTATAACAGAAGGTAGGATCCTACAGCAACACCTGAACTTTTAGACAAAATGGACTTGCTCTGCAGAATTGAAAAGGACCTACTGCATTTAAGGCAGTCAGTATTTTAGAACACAAAATCATTTCTCATTGAAAATGCAATGACCTTCTGCAGAAGTCTAGGAAGGCAACTAAAGGCATCCAAGTCAAATTCTGCAGGTGACTCTTTCTCTCTTGCGCAAGCAAAACCAGTAAATCTTCCCCCACAGTTTCAGGGTCTCGTAAAGACAATTCTCAAAACATGGCAAAAACTAAGAGTTAAATATTGAGTAGAAAGAAATATAAATAATACCAACCACACGTCTTGTCTCGGTTCTGTCATCAAGGCCACAGAATGAATGCTAGTGAAAAAAACAAAAAAAGGAACAAAAACTATAACATAAGATCAAAAGAAAACAGGGAAAAAAGAAAAGAAAAAAGATGTAAGATATGTAACATGAAATCCAATGGCATTACAGCAGTTAGTCTTACATCAATATTAACTGAGTTTATCTGAAAGAGAAGTAGCGTATACCAATCTTACTCAAAATTGAATTTTCCAAAAGGAAAAAAGGGCAGCTTTGCAAATGGCAACATTTGTGGTTTATGTAACTTCAGAAATATTAGGCTTGACTTTGTGACTTGGTTAAGCATTTACTTATAATTACACACCTGAAAGTGTTGCTGAACCAAGACTTACTAAGCCAAGGGCACAGTCTATACGCAACTTAAATGGTAGAAAATAATTTATGAGAAAAGCATGACATTTAAACAGCAATTGTTCCTCATGTAACAGCTTGTAAAATAAAATTGATACTTTATATAATTATTTTGTATAGCCTTCAGAAGCAGGACAATTTGTTGAAGAATCTATAGGGCAAAAATACTGTCATCTCTGTGGTCTTATTTGACAGAACTTTACATAAAATGTAAATTATAGAATCATAGAATCACCAGGTTGGAAGAGACCCACTGGATCATCGAGTCCAACCATTCAAATACATTCCCAGCAGAAAATAAGAAGCCATGCTCATGACACTGTAAGTGACTGTAAGCGGTGCATTGCCCTTAGCTACAACCAGCAATGAGGTTCAGCTATAAATACTGCCTTTTCTTCAGAAGCATAAGACTTTATGAAATTATTGTGCTATCAGTGGCAATTGCATAGAAGTATATAATTCATTGATTCTCTGACACACACTCGTCCTTCAGCCAGTCAAATTCAGAATGGGATTTAATCCCACGGAAAACCAAAATCAAATAAAATACAGATAGAAGGAAGCCCTCCACCCATCCAGGAGCTGAGGAATAACAGAAAATGCTGAGGCTTTTATGAGGTCTCCTGCTAATGTAATGTTAAAGCAAAAAGAACATTAATCATTTTAACTCATTATCAGCTTTCTGCTAAGCTTGTGATTAAGCTGTTTCTTTTCCAATACTTTTCCCCACCCACTGCACTTATGAACCAGCACTGAAATGGCTAACTTGCATTTTCAAAATTAGCCTTCTGTCTAATCCAATACCTACTCTATAAATTGTAATGGCAATGCATTAAAGGCTTACATTTTGTCAATGGCAACTTCTAGAGATTCTAATGTTTAAGAATAGGTGCAAAAACCTATTATTTGCAATAACTAATCAGTAGAGAAGGTTTCTCTACTTTGAGGAGAGAACTGAAGCATCTTAGACATCACTGCCTGTTAGGCAGGGACAGTTTTGGGTATAGAACTGGTCTAGTGCAGAAGAGAGCAAAAGCACCAAAAGGGGTGGATAGTGCCTATGCTTCTCTGCTACTGGAAACAGGGACCACTGCCTCCCTGACAGATGCAGACAGACTGTCCCTGGACAAGGAGTAGTGGGGATGATGTAGAGTGGCAATTAGCAACAGCAGCAGAGAGTCAGGCTCCTCACAGCTCTTCTAAATATTCCACAAACCCAGCTGAATATCACAGTCCAAAAAGTGCAGGATTAGGTACTGCAAAGGAGAGGCAACTGTTGTAGGAGCAGGAGGGGCCAAAGAAGCTGCTGAATGAATTGGAGTAGCTGCTAGAAGCGCAATACTCCTAGAGGGTGACACAGGGAGGACTGCCACATCCTGAGAGAAGATAAAGGGGCAGTCAGAGTAGTGAAGGGTGAGGAAGAAACCTTCTCACATCCAGCATGCTGCTCCCCAAGGCCTGTCTCAGTTCTGTAAACTCCACTGACCTCCTCCAAAAGCCTTCCTTTTCCTCTTTTACCACATTCTGATCCCAAAAGGAAGGGAAAAAAAGACTGAAAACTTTAATAACTTCTCCATTTAGCCTAGCAGCAGGTTTATGTAGGATTAGGTACCCATAAGTACCAGAGAAAATAAACCTGAGATGATGTGACTCATCTTGGGATGTAGGCACTTGTTTAGAAAAAGGAACATAGGTAAGACACTTTGCTAGGGCTTAGAGAAAGCCCCATTGGCAGCCCATGCCCTGCAGAACAGCCTAAATTCTACAGATCTGCATAACACTTGAGCCCATAATCCAGGAACCTTGTGCCATCTCTTGCTTGGGACCACAGTGACCCAAAAATATTTGTTGTCTTAAACCCCAATCAGAGTTTCTTCAAAGGAGGAAAAAAATCTTATCCAAGGTATTAATTTGGAACTTACATCTGGCTTATACCAAGACATATTTTTTGTTTGCAGTGTTTGTCACATGCACCTCATTTACTTCATTTTAATTTTCGATACTCACAAGCTTTGCAAAGCAATTTTATCCAAAGAACAGAGCTGAGCTAACCACTTCTGTCAAAAAAGAAATCTTTATTTTGTTTCTTCATCTAAACTACAGCAATTCCTTCCCCTTCAAGTCTAGCACCTTTCCAGATCCCTTTGTTTCTTTCAGTACTTCACAGTACAGACAGCAAATTATTTTGAGCAGATTAGAGACAGAGATTCATTCCATGCAACAATAACTTACACTCAAATTTTACCTTGTGCTAAAATAGATTCCATGATATTAGGTTACATACTATCAACGTCCATGCAAGAGAGAAAAATAAATTAGTATGGGAAAAAAAAAATATTTGCATTGTCAGGGCATTTATTTACCTTTTCCTCAATTTCTTTGAGTTGTCTCTTCTGAAATTCTATTTTGTCTTCTAACTCTCGAATTCTCTGGAACAGAAAAAGCAAACCAGACATTATTATACCTAATCCGAAAGGTAAATGAACCAAAAAGGTAAGAAATAAATTAAAAATAAAAAGAACAAATGCCCATTTTTAATATAATGCTTCCTTTACAGTTATATTAGGCATGTCTGTGGCAGGATCTCTGCATATTTCCAGGAAATCATGGCATTTTAAAAGAAGCTGAACATTCAGAACATCATTCATATCAGGAAGTCTAACCACTACCACTCATTAATCATAATTTTAACATATACACACACAGGCAATTCCAGTTGGTATCAAAATTCTTAGAAGTGCAACACTACTTTCTCTGCAACTGCCAGAGGTTTTTCTACTTACCTTTGACAGTTAGTAGATTATAACATTAAATTTCAGTTTAACTCTCTATTTTAATTTCTTATAAAACATAACTATTCTTCTGGCATAGTTACATGCTAGAAAAACAGAGCACACATTTTTCAGATCATCACCAAGACACCATCCAGAGATTCAACTCTGCCCTATTACTACAGCCACCTCCCACCAGTCAGTGGGAATATCTCCTTCAGCATAGCTTTCTGTATTTGAAGGATTTTTCTCATTCAGTTCCACAAAGGTTCTCCAAAAGTATGACTGTTATCCACATACCTGATCTTATTTCTAACTCCTTGTTTCCCTTTTACAAACTATGTTGCTTTTTTTCTGGGCTTCTACATTAAGAAGATACGTTTTATTACACTTTTAACCTATCACACTTGTTACAGATAAAGTAGGTTCAAAAATGTTTTCTTTTTTAATAAGTAGAAACCTGGAAACTCCTACTAACAGCCATTGCGAAGCAAGGAGAAACTTTATACTATAAGTTTGGAGGTTTTTCAGAATTAACTACCTGTACTTTGTCTGGCCTACAACAGTGAAAGTTATTAAGAGTTCCTGAACTTTGAAAGAGGAAATATCATCCAGTCTAATTTCTATGCATAGTGCAATAAAATCACGCACTAGCTGGTGCAACAATGCTAAATATTTTATTATTCCCAAATTGATTTGAGTAATACTGTTTCTTTCAAAACAACATCCAGTCATTATTTATATATCCTTGTGATCAACTGACATCGATATTCAATTACATGCATTCAGTTCAAAAGCCCCAGACAGTGGGAAATGTCCCACACTCCTGGAAAGCTGGGACAGTTGTAGCAAGGCGGCAGCTCATCCAATGACCATTTTCTGTTAGTTTTGAGAACTACAGAGCTTGGCTTAAACATTTCAAACCTAACCTGGTGATGTCCTTCAGGTGAGGTACATCTAACCCTGCAGATTGCCTTGCCTAGGCAAACAAGTCTCCACACCAACACTGCAGATGAGTCACAAAAGGTAGAACAGTTATTGCTGCTGTTCTAAAGTAAAAGATTTTTCTTGAATGACTGTTTTGAATACCATGCATTCAGACTAAGTCAATAAAACCTTCCACTTATCGTTGCTCAGATACTTCATCTACTCCCTGTCTCTCAAGCAATCATCTTCATATACTACACATGCAAAAGTATAACAATCACTGTAAAAAAAAACACAGGATGAGGAGCAGGTGGATGTAACCGTCTTTGAAATCTCTGGTCCATCAGATTACACTCCTGTTTCTCACTCATTTCAGTTATGCTGATTACTACTCACAACCACAATCCAGAGCTGAGTGACAGAATTCAGTTTTCTGGGCTTCCTGTTGTACTCTATGATAAATTTTGACCATGGTGAGAAAAGTGGAGAGAAGTAACATTTTTAAATGCCATTTTCACCTTCCAGATTGGTCATGCGAGATATTTTTCAACATTTGCCGGGAACTCTCCTTCAGAAAAAAAGGAAAATAAAAAAGCCTCCAAGCATCTGGTGGCTTTCCCACCTTTGGATTTACAGGAAGTGTTATTTTATAAAAGAACAAGTTAATTAGAAGATGACAATAGTTTTCAGAATTAGGAATTCTTTTAATTAAGTAAAAATTGAGCTGTTATTATTCCCTTATGAATTTTTAATCTTTTCAAAAGATTACAGCTATTCAGCTATTCTCTCCAGCTATTTAGAACAACTCTAAAAAAAGGGCTGAGGCTTCTGTCTTCCAATTCCCACTCATAACCCATCATAATTGTTAAATTTTGTGAAGCGAAAGAGATAGAATAGTTTTAAGGTGATGAAATATACACTTTCCTAAACATCAGTTTAAGTTCAAAGACAACATAGAAACTGAAAGGAATAACCATAGAGTTGAATTTCTTAGCAGTGAAAGAAGTAGCAGAAATCTACAAAAAGTCCTCAAAACAACTAGATTTATGTCAGTAAGGCAGATGTATACAGGGTGGATATAGTCTGTAGACCAGATATCAACATGTAGACATGTGCACAGATCTGTTCCAGACTTGCAACCTAAGGATAGGTTGTGAAGGTAGGTGACAAGTGTTTAAATAGCTAGTATTCCCTGTGTATGAGTGTAAACCACAATGATAGAAAACATGCTGCAAATAAGATTCTGTAACCAACTTCTTGACTACAGAAATGAAGTGTTCAAACCTAGAGATGTCAGAATTCATTCTAAAACACAGCCGTGGGCTGAAATTTACCATCAGGCGTTAAAGCTTTGTGTGGTTTACTTCTAGTTGTTTATTTGCTTTCCCTTGGAGTACAGTAGGGAGGATTATCCAGGAGCATGAAGTGGGTGTAACTATTCCCACCAATATCCTCTGACTACAAAGGGTGAGTACTAGAAGATACCCAGCCTAGCTCAGCTATTTATATATCCTCAAAAATCTGATTTAACTCATTTATTTCCATTTAACTGCAGAGATGGCCATATATAAATAAATATATGCAATATACTGTCAGGAAAAAAACAGGTTGACGTCTGCATACATTATTTAACACATACAAATAATTGTTTTCCCCCATTGGGCCTATCTGCATTTACAGCGTTATCTTGATCATACAAAGACAGAGATTTCCAAAATATGACTTTTAAAAAAAACATGCAATAATCCTAGCTTTAACAAAAAAAGTATCTTCTCAGGGTAGTGTGAGATGTTCCTCAGTAAAAGGTTATAGGAGTTAATAATTACACATGCTAATTAAGATCAAGGGCAGAACTACTTGAGAGTCAGTATAGACATTTACAACTTTATAGAATCATAGAAGGGATTGGGTTGGAAAAGATCTTAAAGATCATCTAGTTCCAACCCTCTTGCTATAAAAAGGGACACCTTCCATCAGATCTGGATGCTCAAAGCCTTATCCAGCCCGGCCTTGAATACTTTATCTACTGCTCCTTTCATCTGCAAAAATTAGCAATCAAGAAGCTGTGGACTTGCTCTCAGGATCTGAACACTTGATTAAATGCTTTCAGTGAATTCTGATTTGTTTATGTTTCCAAAAGCATTACTGTGACAACAAACCACGCATAACTATTTTATTGTTATCAGAAAATTCTACCTGCTTTAATGTTTCAGCACCGAAATTGATGATGAATAAGCCAAGATTTTTCTGCTGTATCATACAGAGTTATAACAGCTGTGCTACAAAAGATGCGTCCATCTCTGTCTTTGACGAGGCTCTCAGGAATCTTGCAGCATATATCCAGTGCATTTTCAGCTGCACAAAAAGCTATGCAAAGAAGCATCAAAAGCTACCATATCTCACTATCAAATCATTGAGAAGTCTGCGCTGAGAAGAAAGACACAGGTCATTCTTTTGTTTATTCTCATTTTATAAGATTGGAAAGACAGAAGGTATGGATAGATAATCCAAAACCAGCACAGTGAGGATTAGGGACAAAGTGGAGCAGTGTTCTCCTGGGTTCTAGTAATTTCTCTGTTCCTACAGTTAGTAGCTGCCCCTTAGTCACATGAGTGCACCTTTTCAGGACTGGCAGGATTCATGAGAATAACACTGTGTTGTCAAATCATCAGGCCATACAAAGGAATGACTGTAGGCACACAAAGAGCTGCATTCAGACAAAAATAGTGCAATGAGAATGCAAGCATGAAAGAGAAGAGCGCAAACATTAGGAACAAGGATTCTTAACACTACCTTGCCCACATTCAAAGCCAACCTGCCAAAACAGTGAACACTAATATTTCATTGATTTTATTACAATAGCAGATAAAACCTCACAAAACTTCTGGATAATAGATAGATAGATAGATTTGTGAGTATTCCCTGTTACTATTTTTGCCTGTGTGAAGCTCCTTTGAGTTTTGGAAGGGAGGCTGGATAAGCACGTATTTCAGTATGGCAGGCACCTACTTGACAAATGATCCTTCTATCAGCAATGATGTTTTCTGCCACTTCTGAGCAAGTACTTGCAAGCAGTCAGAGAGCAGCTGGGGCTGAAAGGACCCTACTGCTGTCCTGAGTTAACAGCAGATGGCTCTGCCGGCCAAGCTGTGGCTGGAATAGTAACTGTCAGGAATGAGGCTGCAATGTGAAATCCATTTGCATTGCCAGACAGCTACAGAACAAAGATATTAAAGATGTATAAAATATTCCTTACTTATTACTTAACTGCAATTTCAACAGACTTTCAAGTTCAATTATAATCTTTTTCTCAATAAGAGTTATATATGCCTTATGTACACAAAGGCACATGGCACAGCTATAACCCTTATGGACAGTCTAAAAATGCTAATAATTAAGTTCAAGGGAGAACATTGGAATGTTAAGGCAGCTAAAGCATACATTTCTTTTAGAAGTTTATAATGCAAAGACAGGCATATAGCTGAAAGTCTGCTAAAGCACCCCTAACATGGCACTATTTAAAACATCACTGAACAGAGCTGTACAATATAAGTTTACTATCAGTCATTTCCGATTGTATAAATTATGTACACTAATTGGAGAGAGTGTATACTGCCCCTCTTCAAACCAGTGCTTGGAAATCTACCAAACATTAAGGGCTTTCAAATTGAAATTCATATTTTTCTTGACAGAAGATTCCTAATGTGCAGAAGATTCCTCCTAAATTCTCAAACGGTTTAGTTTCTTTCACTTCACAATGAGGTCATCTTTCTGGGAAAAAGGAGACATATATTGAAATGGAATTATCCACTCTAAGTAATTACTTTACTTTGGTAAACTTTGATGGGAAATGCCTCTAGCGTGTATCTGAAATTCAGACAATCAACTCTTCCTTTCTGAGGTAACAGAGACACAAAACACCAAGATGGCACAACACATTATTACTCTTGGCAGTTCCAACCTTCCTCCAGAAGGGGAGTCTCCAGGTTTGCATGAAACAGGACCCCATAAGTAGTATTCCGCATCAGCTGGCCTATGCAGGACCAATTCACCTGTCTCTGCACCTACAGCTCAGATTTCCTGACAGCTGGATAATTTCCCTAGAGGTAATGGTTGTTTTCTAAATAAATCCAAACTCAGTAAAGAAAACATATCCCTAGATGCAAATTTGTTATTGTCATTAATCCCTTCTACAAAGGTGCAAAAAAAAGGGATGATACATTTTTACAAATGGGAATAAATGCAATGAGTTCCTTGCAGATCATTCAACTTGGAGGCCAGGTCCAATGGAAAAATATTAATGCATTTGCAGTGAAGAACTGCAAATGGAGTGGAGTACTGATCTCAAAATAAAAAATCCTGTTATTTTTAGCCTGGTCTGGCTCCTGTGCCTATGCTGTAACTTAAAGGTTGCAAGCCACATGTCTGGAACATGTTTAGTATCAAGGTTTAGGTGAAATGCAAGCAGCATGATGGTGGATGTGTGCATGGCAAGATTACTCTACTTTCAGTAATGGAGAATTTCAATAATACGGGCTTAGAAAAATCACCTTGCATTATGGAGCAAAGAAATACAAATAAGAAAACTGATAGTGGGAATTATAATATTGCACTTCCATTACTTAACATTAAATGGTTTTGCCAAAATGAAAAAAAAAAATTAATTTCTCTGTTGAAATAAAAAAGGAGAGTTAATTGCATTCCCACACAGTACACATGAAGTATTTGTGCTCAATTTGTGTCATAATAGTAATCCATCTACATTAAGCAGCATATCCATTAATATAGCATCCACTGTAATGAAGTCCTGAAACAAATGAAAATTCTTCCACTGAACTCAGTGATCCCTGGATTGCCATCTCAGAGCTATCAGTTTTCTAGTGGGGGTAATAAATCAGCCTAGTAACTATTTGTTGTAATTTTGAGAGTTTGACATGGGAGGAACTTCAGCATTACAAAGCAAGAAAATTGATCTTAGATGTAATGAAGCATCCTACTAGTATTAGATGCTAGGTCCATATTTCCCCCACCAACCAGCCAAAATGTGCATATTTCCTCTTTCCTTTTAAGGTTTTTCTTTCATGATACTTCAAATTCTTACAAGAAACGGACCATGTCTCTCTACAATTGCATAGTTCACATACATTCTGGGTTTTTTGGCCTGATCTCCCACATACGTTTTTAGTAGCAAAGACAGATTCCAAGAATTTCAGTGTTTTCTGTTTACTGGATAGTGATGTGGGTCAAAAGAAGTGGAGTTCTTTATTCATGCCTTTTGCCCTCTCCAATTCAATCACAACATTAGCCAATCATTCACAGTCCTCAAGTAAAATCTTGAATGACTTAAAATCCTCAAGGATCTGTGCCAAATGGGGAAAATGCTACCAGGAAAGGAACATGTGACAAATTTCATCTACCAGGAAACCATGACTACATCATACTGCATGTGGATGTCAAGCTGCAGAACTGATGTTCTTGTTTCCTATTTAAGTGTATAAGAAAAGATCCCATCCAAACAAATCTACTGTTTTGCTGACAGTAAAATCAAGAAGATCAATTTAGCTGGCTGCAAAATATGCTTCTTGCAGTGCTACCATAGTTGTGAAAACACAAGAACGTACAAGTCAAAGGGTTTAGAAATCACCTTAATAGTTCCTGTGACACACTCTTATTGGATTTACACTCATCAGCAAATCCAAGAAAACAATTTGATAATTTTAGCACTAAGCAATCAAAGAAGGATTTGCTAAGCTGCTTAAAGCCTTGGCTCTGAAATGTTGGAAAGGTTCAGGTTGATGTGTATTTACAGGATAGACACCATGGATGGACTATATCAGACAATCATCTTTTGAATCTATGAAACCAGCTTATGATCAAGAATGTATCTGATTCTGCAGCAAAATTTAACACGGGGAAGATTTTATCAATCTGACAAAGGGAAGAAACACTATTGTTTCATTATATCACTATTTTAAGCAGCTTCTCAATATCATTAAGACACAGGTATGTAAAATCTTTAATAATGTGAACAGCATAACTACATTACATGGATAATTTTAAATAACCACGATTATAAGCAGACTTGCCTTTAGCTGTTATTGAAATCATTAAGCTGATGGATAAAATTACTAAATGAAAATAATTATATTATGTTCTTGATTTTTTTTTTTAAATCAGATGCATTTTAACAGATATTTAAAAGCCTCTACTGCATTTACAATACAATTTGCATAGGTAATTGCCACACGTGTTTACTCAAACTATTGAATCTGTAAGGGATCTGTATTCAGGAATCCAAATGTCCTTTTGAGTCCCATATTCCTAGAATGTGATTTTGCATAATGGACATAGGAAAACAAGGAAACACACTGTAACACATTAGGTTAAGCTACTTTTGTTACCATCTTATGGTTTACTTTATGAATGTAAACTTAATATAAATTTCAGTCAGTTGGAATTATATTAATAGATCATTTTGGATATACTGTACTTCTCTGATTCTCACCAAGGTCCTTCTTTACATGATAGGTAAAAATTTCATTCCATTCTGTGATCTGCAGTCTCAACCATGATAATCCAATTAATAGTTACTGAAGTAAGGGAATTGTTCTTGTTAATCTTTATTATGCATTTGTAGTTTCCTTATTTGCCCTTCTGAAGAGAATGAACCTTTTAGCAGCTGCACTGATGCATTTCTCAGCATGAAAGTTAATATGAATTCAATCTCATTGGTCTTAGTAGCAAATCAGTGAATTTTATAAATGCACTTAGCTTAAAATAGTTTTTTGTTACAAACTGATACTGAACGACTATAGGTACATGATGACATGGCTTAATTACTAGTAAAGTTGTTTTTCTTTCTAATACTAAGAGTCCATTTCCCCATTATCTTTAGGGGGAAAAAGAAATAGTATAATATTTATTTTGCATTAAATTTAGATTAATTTACATTCTGATACTTAATTAGCAAATGTCCATACAAGTAATTATCATGCTATACATATTAATTATGTTTATAAAAACACATTTAATCTTCACTTCTACAACAAACTTCACACCACTTTCTTTTTTAGGTTTGTCTTTCCTCAGCTCCCACTGGCCTTTCCTAAGAAACATAGGGTATTCAGGATTTCAGATGAGAGGATTTCAACATTCAAACTTCAGATAAGATTTTTCTTGATCCTAGTATTATTTTAAGGCATACAATTCCTCTTAATTTTAGTGCAACTTCAATCACACCTTCTTTAGGACAAAGGGAGCAGACCTTTCATATCTTTTGTAGGTATTACATCAGTCCCGCTATCATCACTTATTCATACAGGTAGTATCACGAAGGCATTAGCAAAGCAGATATGGTTTGATCTGAAGCCTACATATACAGGAAAAAATACATAAGGAAACATTATAAGATAAACACAGAAATTACTAAAATTTACTCTGATCTGCCACACATGTCATCTGTAGGAAATTATAGAAGTTTGTTGTGATATTATCATCATAGCAGAAATGATGTCTTGAAAGACTAAACATTTACTCCTGCATAACAATCAATACCACAGGTCAACTACGATTAACCTAGTCATGATGTGCCTGATGAAAATAGATTACAGTGAATATTAAAAAAATGCATCATTAACAGTAATCTATTATGTGTTGAACAGCAAAGCACAGAACATTTCTCAGCTGCAAGTATTAGTAATTGCAAAAAAAAAAAAAAATCAGTGTTTGCTCTATGTATTCCTCTTCATGTAGAGTTGTGTGCAAATTGCTGGAGATGATTCTTGCTATCCCTTTAACACTTCAGCTTTAAAACAAAAATATTACAACAGATAGTTTCTATATAGATTTGGACATTGTCGGAGACTTTCCCCAATTGTTAGTGTGTAAGTAACCTTAGTAGTAATACTTCTACGTACTTATTGAATTGTGTAACAAAGCTTTGAGTTTTTTACCAAGCCACCCTCACTGGTACAAGGCAACATGTCAGAGGAAGTGTCATTAATTTGTCCTCTCTGACAACAAGGTAATGTGCCAAAGAGGATAATTTTAAGACAATGCCTCCTTATGTTTATCAATGGGATGCACTAAGCATAGCATTCTCCCTTCCTCTCTCCCTCTTCCAAGAACCTTCCCAGTCAAACATGAAACCTTAACAATTCTCCTTGGCTGATAAATAGAAGGTCTATCAACTGTAACCAATTACATGGCAAAAGGGAGCAGAAAAACTGCTAGATTTATCCAAGCTTTATCTCAGCATCAGTAGCATATCAAGTGGCAAATCTCAGGTTCCTGCTTCACATCAGCAATTCATTTTTTAAAATGAAGGTTTAAATTACTTTTTTTAAAGTAAGGTTTTCAGAGAGAAAACCAACAAAAAACCAGATACATATTCTGAATGACTGAGCCAATAGGATCGTATAGATATGGTGATTTATAATCCTATGGATTTGTAAACCGACTACTCTGGCAGTGTGAAAAAGGTGCCCTACCTTTGAGACAGTAGTTAGAACTCATGGATGAATGGCATCCACTACAGCTTTGTTATCTCTCACCACTAAGAACTTGGCTCCTCGGGTCAGAAAAAAGAGGAATGAAGAAATTTAAGAAAGAAAATCAATTTGGTGTTTCTTGATTTAAACCTCTGCTTGTACTTCGACATTTGAGGATGAAATAAGACATAACTGCTTCTAACTTTTCCTTGGTCCATGAAAAAAGTGCCTGAGGCACAATGTTCACTGTGAATCCTCTATGGCAGTGACATATAGAGGTCAGTTTTGAGTCATACCTGTTTTGTCTTGAAGGACTGTCCCACTCCTTCTAGTAGAATGCTTAAATAAAGCAGTACTTAGAATCACTAGGTTGGGAAGGACCCGCTGGATCATTGAGTCCAACCATTCCTATCAAACACTAAACCATGCCTCTCAGCAACTCATCCACCCATCTCTTAAACACCTCCAGGGAAGGTGACTCAACCACCTCCCTGGGCAGCCTGTTCCAATGCCCAATGACTCTTTCTGTGAAAATTTTTTTCCTAATGTCCAGCCTAAACCTCCCCTGGTGGAGCTTGAGGCCATTCCCCCTTGTCCTGTCCCCTGTCACTTGGGAGAAGAGGCCAGCTCCCTCCTCTCCACAACCTCCCTTCAGGTACTTATAGACAGCAATGAGGTCTCCTCTCAGCCTCTTCTTCTCCAGGCTAAACAACCCCAGCTCTCTCAGCCATTCCCATAAGGCCTGTTCTCCAGCCCCTTCACCAGCTTCGTTGCTCTTCTCTGGACTCACTCCAGAGCCTCAACATCCTTCTTGTGGTGAGGGACCCAGAACCGAAGACAGGATTCAAGGAGCAGTCTCACCAGTGCTGAGTACAGAGGGAGAATAACCTCCCTGGACCTGCTGGCCCCGACATTTCTGAGACAACCTAGATTCCATTGGCCTTCTTGGCCACCTGGGCACACTGCTGGCTCATGTTCAGTCGGCTGTCAACCAACACCCCCAGGTCCTTTTCCTCCTGGCAGCTTTCTAACCAGACTTCTCCTAGTCTGTAGCTCTGCATAGGGTTGTTGTGCCCCAGGTGCAGGACCCAGCATTTGCCCTTGTTAAACCTCATCCCATTAGACTCTGCCCAGTGGTCCAGCCTGTTCAGATCCCTTTGCAGAGCTTCCCTGCCCTCCAGCAGATCAACACTTCCACCCAGCTTAGTGTTGTCCATAAAATTCCTAAGGGTGCACTCGATACCTTCATCCAGGGCATTGATGAAGACATTGAACAGGGCTGGACCCAGCACTGAGCCCTGGGGAACCCCACTTGTAACTGGCCTCCTGCTGGAGTTAACTCCATTTGCCACCACTCTCTTCCTGCTTTTTATTACTTTTGTTAAAGAAAACATACTTTAAACATTTCCAGCCATATTCCAACTATTTAGATGTGGAATTTGGATGCCTTCAGCATTCCATAGATGCTCAATAATCAGGTCTAGAATCGAAATATGCTCCATCCAAGAATGTTCCAGCTTATTAGAATAAAATAACACCAGTTTAGTACAATACTACAGTGCAACTCAGAGGAAAAATGTTTCACATTTTTTAATGACACAATGAACTAAGACATCTTTTCTATTTCTTTTTTCTTACAATTTTATACAAAGATAGGACAGCTCTGTGGAATTATTGGATTACGTTAATAAAATCTGAGGTGTTTTTGATGGCAACACGTGCAGGAATGGCAACTGAACTGCACATACCCTATGGCTAGAAGCAAATATCACAAGCTGCTCAGGACAGATTTTTTATTAACACATTTTGCCTCTTCCAAATAGAGAGAGTGGTGTAAATCAAAGTACCTTCTCTGACTTAAAGGAGTATTGACAACATGCTTGAGATGAAGGAGCTGTCCCTGAGACCTGCACCTTGCACTCCAAGTTTAATACAAATGTTGTATGGCTTAGCAAGCACACAATATGTCTAATTTGGCTCCAAAGTGGCCTCGTTTCCTTAATACACAATGGGTATACATGAATAGCTTCATTTATATGCTAATGATCAGTAATAATGTAGGGCTATACATGCCCAAGATGAACAGACCTACCAATATAAAACAGGACCTAACATTGTAAAATATATTTCTTTCACTGGAACAAAGTTAATATCCAGTAGCTAAGAACTAAGGCTTTATAACTGGACAACGAAGCACACACAAAGCAGCACAGACTTGCATTTAGGCAACAGTTTTACCCACTCTCTTATTCACATCCCTATTCTTTGCAGACAGTATGTTCCCAAGGAAGAACTTTTATCTGGTCTCTAAAATCAGCATTTCACAAGCTAAATACTTAAAGTCACTGCATGAAGCAGTTTTTTGTTGAAACCATGTAAACCTACCTGCAGCATTCATCACATGCCTTAACACTTCTGCATTCTGCATTATTATCAAAGATTATCCACATGCAGAATGAAAGAACTCAACTTCCTCTCCATCATCAGTTCTTCTATGACCCCCCACTTTATATGTCTGTCACAGAAACTCTAACTCAGAGAAGGCTGTAGCCAGTCTGCCAGGATAAGTAAAATTGTTCTTTTGAAGCCTTTGTATCAAGCAGATCAGAAGGTAATGGAAGCAAAGAAACAGGCCTTCTGGAAGTGATAAAAATACCAGTGTTTCACAGAATCTGGAGTTTTTAATACATAGTTTCTGTTTCACGGAAGGTTTGAGAGTGCTTGCAACACATATGTTCTGTATTAAGTCTTGCAGGTCCATTATCCTGTCATAATCACTCTCTGTAACCTCCACTTCAGCAGAGTAAGAAGGATAGTACATACTGTAAAGGCATTAGAGACTGTACAGACATGGCCAGTTCTAGACTACAGGTTTGCTCTAATAAAATGTAATGGGTGCTTGTTAATGCCACAATGTCAGCAAAAGAAAAGAGGGTGTTTGTTTAACATATTATCTAGGGCTGTACTAAACTTAGGGCAGCTTCATCCATAACTTAGGATTCTGCCAATATAGTTATGTTCTCGTTTTTGTAGCATTTCAGCTTCTGTTATCTGATAGTGCAGATGAATATAATCCTATGAGAATCAGCCCAGTGGTACTACTGATCCATGCTAGGGGTATTTGTTTATTTGTTCATTTGTGGACATCCATGTACAACTACTAGGTTACCAGTGTTGACCACTGGTCCCATAAAGTTTCAAAAATATAATCTTCAAGGGAAAAAAACCCAACTGAGATGAAGAAACTGAGGAAAGGATTTCAAATGCAATTTGTTAAGCAGATTTTAAGTAAATTAACTATCTTTTCATTTATTTTTCCTCTTTGCTAGAGGGGCTTAGAAACAGATGACTAAAATACTTAGCTCCTTATTAAGCAGTAAAATTCAGTTTAATGTTGTCATGTGGGGCTGTAACATTAGCATAGCTAATGAGATGGGCACAACACGAAACTCTAGTACAACAGTTTAAAATGGATCTGGAGACACATACATAAACATGCACGGCTAATGGGTCTCTTTTTATGTTAGCATTTTTGCTCATAGCAGTAGCAAAGTTTTCTTCCACCTTCATCATATTTAACTTTATTTTGTGGAGCAATCTATGCATGCATGAACTGGACTTAAACTGAAGTTGTACTCCAGGTGCACCCGGAGTGCTCTGACAGATAGAGAGCAGTGCATGGGACCACATGGAACACAGTCCAAATTAAACCCCTGATAAGTACATAGTATGGATTTTAAGTCCTTGGGAACAACTGTTTTCCTCTGCAAATCTAGTCCTATTTTTCCTTACCATTTGCCAGTGTTACATAGCCCTAACTTAGAAGCTCTGCCCAGATGTCTCCCAAAAATACACTCCAATAAGGGTTACAGAAAGGTCCTGGTCAATAGTGGTCTCTCAAACAGCATCAAACTACGTGCTTGGTCATCTAAAGGATCAAACTATGCCTACTCTGATGTTAAAACCTGAAACTATGTTACTTATATGTAGAGGCACCAGTCAACACACAACGTCATTTGAGTTGATAAACAATATTTACCCAACTGAAAAGAATCATAGAATCATAGAATGATTTGAGTTGGAGAGGACCCTAAAGATCATCCATTTCCAACCCCTAGCCAGGAAATTGGACTGGAAGTCTGACAGAAATACCCCATTCTCACTAATTTTCAGCTACGCTAGTAACATTAAACTGATATGTTTTGTCTCTGTCTTTACCTACCAAATTTCAAATATTTACTCTCTTTCTGACACTTTAAGCACCAGCTTTATGTTTACCATCACTGATCTGACACCCATTAAAATAAAATCAAAAGTTGTTCCTGGTCTCCTGATCTCTATATTGCATGTTCCAAACCAAGGGAACAGTGAAGGAGCAAGAGAAAGGAGATTTATAGGACATCAGAGCTCAGCTATAACACTGGCACCATAAGCACTTCTCATCATTGCAGGATGACAGGAGATAAATGCAGCAGTGTCGGGTCAGTACATTACATCAGTTGTGGTCTATAGTCATTTACAAAGCCAGCTTGAACAGGCAGAGGTGGTTTTAACTAAACTGAATGCAGTTCCTTCTCCAGAAACAGCATCCTGAACACAATTGCATAGCAGAATTTGGCATTTGCAATGTGTGATTCCAGGTTTGCACAGAAAACAGCAAGAGCAACTCGAGGATAGTCCACAAGGTCTGAGACAAGAGCTTACACTCTCTCCCAGAGCTTACTATAAAGTAGAACAATTATTCCTGCTGGAATAATTAGCTCAGATGTAGCTCTCTTCTTTTCCTGAATATTTTGCAGAGGAAAACTACCAATCCTACCAAATGTTTCTTCAGTAAGTAATTACCACTCTTGCCAGGAACTTGCCTGAATTCAAGTTGTCGGTATTTGTCCTTAAGAAGTGGCTTGGCTTTTCTGAACTAATTTAGAGGCATGAAGTCTTGCATGTGACTTCCTTTTTTTTCCTTTCCTTAAATTTTAAAAGATTTCGCAAATTGCTAGAAGAAACATAAAAGGAAAAAAAAAACCCCAATATTAACTGCTGTAACTACTGCCTTTGCCTTTCTTGATGTAGATGAGTGTTATACTCTTACAGCCTTCCATTCTGGCTTTTCCTAACTTAGGCCTTAAGCTTGCAACAAGTTTCCCATGGTGTCAGTCCTGTGGAAGACCGTGTGGTTTTACACACATGAAACAAACTGTGCAACAGACCTTATGGTGAAAGAGTGACTCATTTTTTGTGTGTACCATGCCCAGCATAATCTGTCCCTAACACTTCTCGTCTCCTTGACATGGGAGCAAAACAAAGAATAGACTAAGTGTAACTCAACGAGGTGAGGGTGAAGTGATGCTGTTGTATGGGCAGTGGCAGCAACCACAGAGGTAACATGAACAAGGGGGAAGAGAGAACCAGGATTACCTGCTGTGCCTGCTGCAGCAGTTCCATTCGCTCGTGCAAGATCTGGCTGTCAAACTCACGGCTCTGCCTCAGGATCTGCCGCCGCACCTTCTCCACTGCAGCTCGCAAATCCTCCCTCTGGGCTTCCGTCAGCGACTCGCTTGCCCACCTTCCTGGATCCTGCTGCAGGGCATTATACAGCGTGGCTTCCAGCTCCTGGATTTTCTAATGCAACCCAAATCACATACAGACAGGCTGCCATTTGAATCCACCAAGCCAACGACCCACCAACAGCTAGAGGATAAGGCTAGCAAGCAAAGCCTTAGGCAGGAGGGAAGGACGGACACAGACAGGTAGACAGAAAGCAGCGGTTGTGAGCAGTGAGGAGCATTCCATACAGAGTGTACGTAGCCTCCTGGCACAGAATTACACCTGGGAAATGCTTCCCATTCTAGTAAATTATTGATTTCTTCTATTTAAGAAAGATTCAGATTATAGGTCTGTGGTCAGTATGTAACAGAACCCTAACCCCTGATGCTGAGCATTACAAAATTAATGCCAACTAAGAGATTCCCTTCAACTACAACTGAGTGTTTAAGCCATCCTATAATACAAAAAGCCCACAGGGAGACTGTGAAAAACAGAAATCTTACTGCCTCCCTTTCTCTGGAGCTACCATCCTGCCACCCATTGCCTGAAGCTATGTCACTAGTGGACTTAGTTCCAAGCTGCCATAGGAGATGAAGAGAGTAATGCTTTTATATACATACACTAATCCCTCATCAGTCTCTTATAATTTGCTGGATTCCTAACCAGATTCTCATCCACAAATCAAAGCTGTAGTACTTTGCAAAGCAGAGAGCACAGGAGAATTTCAAATTCATTTGGAGAGAGGTATTCCCAAGAATAAAGAAAGGAAGGAATCATGACAGTGTTTCCTGACTACAGGGGCTAGTACGATACCATTAAAAAACAGCATCCAGCCTGATAGTATTTGGACCAAGAGCAACTGACAGCATCCTGTTAGCCCTCATAACACCTTTGTGAGGCAGGTAATTCTATCCATATTAGTGATGCATAAAGAGCTGCACAGAGAGGTTAAATGGCTTGCCCAAGGTCACCGTGCTAGAAATAGAACATGCTTGCTTTTATCTGTTATCTGCTCTGAGCACTAGACTTCACTTCTTTTCTGAAAACATTTTCCCCATAAGAAACACTTAAAAAGGATAAATATTTTTTTTTCAGGACATTATATTTTGATTCCCTGAAGGCTTAGTATTAGCAAACTTGTGTGTCAGTTTTACCAATTCCTATCTACTTCCTAATCATTGCTTAGCCTGGGGAAAGGCAAGGTTGTGGTTTCCCTTTTGAAAACTAGGAAAGGCAAGGGAAGGGAAGGTTGTATAGGAAAGCACGGAAAGAAATTGCATAGGAAGAACAGCCATTCTCAACTTGGGATAAGTTAGCAGCAGTAATATTTACAAATGTTTAGGAAAAAGCAAAATTGGAACATTTCTAAAGTAATTTCTGGTGTGTTTTACCAGTGATTCTTCTGTGCATGCATAGACCAGCTCTTCCCAGAAATACTAACAAGATGTTCAGATATTTTAGAATAAAAAATGCAATGCAAACACATTACACTTCAAAATAAGTAATTAAGTTACAAACTCTCCTTTTAAGTAACATTTGATTTCCTTGTCTGTCAGAAAATAATCAATTTAAAAAGAATCCTACTTATAATTAAAAGAAAAAAAAATCTCTGTACTTTATCAAACTTGTCCAAACATGAAAATGTAATGAGTGATCTTTTCCTACCATGTATGCCTGGTCCAGAGCTTGCTTCCTGTAGTCGAGTTCTTCCTCTAAATAACCCTTCTGTTTACTGAACAGGTCCTGAGCAATAATAAAAACAAGGAAGTGTTTGTTCTTTATCTTAATCCATCAAGAATCATAAATGCCATATTTTTGTAATGTGAATTTTCCAACTGAGAGCAAAGAAAATCACTGGCCAATGATCACATTCATCCTAAGGATATTTGGGTATCAAATTTACACTATTAGGAAATAAAAATATGTGTATCATATTAAAAACTTGTACCTATCAGGAACAGACCTCTGCACCAGTGTACAAATCTGCTTTTACCTAGCAGAAGTGCACACAAGGGCTTAAAGGTGAATGGGAAATTGCATGCATGTAGTCCCATTATTGTTAGTTGCACAGGGCAGGCCAAGGGGGGAAACAGAGAAACATCAGCAAGAGCACTTGAAAATATCCAGTGTGCACCCTTCAGGAAATCATGGGGAAACTGCAATCTGTGTCATCTGGCCTGTTCTTCTAGGAAGCCAGAAGACACAGGGCCCTCACTGGATTCTGCAGCAACTTCCCCTTATGCATTAGTGAAACAGTAAAAGCTCAGTTCTCAACTTGTAAAGGTAGGAAGCCAATTTGAAATGGTAAATTGATTCCCAGAGAGGTTCAGTGCTTATAGTTGAAGAAGTTTTCAACATACCTAGGATTTACAGGGATTTTTTTTGCTTTTACTTTTAAAATCAAACTCACCAATTTTCACAGTTATAAGTATACATGTGTAACACAGGATGGGACTTCAGTGGAATCCAGTATCAAAAAGCATGATGTTGCAAGGAAGTTGTGGACATTTGAATGGTTCTCTGAATAGGCAAGCAAGATCTGACTGGCAACAGTAATCTTGTAAAACATGCCTCTAGAGTGTTTTGGATGATAGCAAGTACAACAAAAAGTAGTTACTCAATTTTATTAGCTTTTCTTTCAAGGAAGGTTTTCATGCTCAAAAAAAACTAGTAGTAGCCTAGAAAGCAGAGAAGGCCTTGGACTGAATTTCACATGTTGAACAGAAAAAAAGAATGATGGAAAACAGTCTTGCATTTCTCAACATGTAGAATAAATGCCAAATTAAACACATAGGGATCTTAATATTATTGATTGTAGCTTTTATTAACAGTGTAAAAAAAATCAAATGGTGCTGGTCTGGTTAGTTTTTTTGGGATGGCCCTCAAGTCACTCATTTGGCCAAATTTAACCTTCAGGTATATATGTGGACTTAAAACAATTTTTCTGGCACCTGTTGGTGTAGCACTGACAAAGAATTTGCATAAGAATGAATTATGATGATGAATTTTCACTCCAAACATCTGATTTAAAACAAATCTATTTTGATCAGCAAATTAATGCTTGGGAGGGCCTCACAGCATAAAATGATTACAGATGACTCTCCCACTTTGTAAGAACATCTCACAGCTGGTGACAGCAGCAGCATATAAGAATAATATCAGATGTCTCAGAGGAATAATTTGCTATTTATTCCCTGTATTAGAACTATAATATCTGTTATTCAGGGTATATTTTTTTTGTAAACTCAGTTTCTTTCAATTACCTGTGAATTAATAATGAAAGTAGAACCAAAGTTTAAGTTAGACTTTGATCTTGGGGCTGGAATTAATTTACCCACAATGACCATCTATTGCTATTACAGCCATTTTAGGGTATGCAACTTCATCTGTTGACTCACAAGGGCTGGGATCAAAAAAACCCAAGTCTTGTAGGACATATTTCTCAGCCCTTTGTGGATATCTCCAGAACTCTGAAGAGTATAATATGGTACTAGACCCCATGTTTGTGCAATTGAATCCCACCTGGACTACTCAGGTGGCATTATTTTCTTATGAGGATTACAGCAACAGCTACATGGTTGTTGTGCATGATGTAATACAGGCCTGGTCCTAACATGCTTACAAGTGTCTGGCAACAGAGAAGTAGACTGACTTGCTCAAGACTAGAGAGGATCAAAGCTGCAAATAGATCCCAGAATAGCAAGACAGCTTCCCTGAACATCTTCCTGCTCCAAAAGCTATTCTAAATGCTGGCCACAAAATCCAAGAGGGGAGGAAACAAGAATAGGATATCAAACTCTTACAATGAGTCCCAAGGACAACTAAACTGGTGCTCAGCCCTTCTGAATATGTCATTCTAGAATGTTATTTCACAATTAAGTCAATCATTGGCAATGCAAACTCTGAGATTGCTACACTAACCAAATAAATTCAGGGCTGCCCATAATAGAACTTGAAAACATCGCAGATGGTAAGTGGGAAGATAATAAACCAAGTTAGAAAGAAACTATTGTTTTCCAGCTCCTTTCATATAAGATTCTGGTATTTGTGAGCATTTTCCCTCTCCAAAACCCTTGTTTTTCCACAACAAGAGTTAAAAATAAATAAATACTAAAAAGATCATACCTATGTTAAATTATTAGTAGTATGATGGACTACATTCAGAGAACATAATCTTAGAACTTTTTTTTATTGTGGCCCAAATGCACACTTCCCCGGTGGCCTTGGGCCACTTAAATCACTTTACCTCCCTGTCTTAGTTTCCTGTCCTTTAAGATTAATGTAATACTGATTACTTATCTACCTGTAAAAGGTGTGGCGAAGCTTAATCAGTGTTTGTAAAGCCATTCGATCATGAGAAGAACAGAACACATGGTAAACCAATAAATCCTTTGTTCAACGTACGGAAAAACAAGATCAGAATAGCACTGATGTTGCTATGCAAGACAAAGCTGCTTTTGAGAAAACACTGCCTCTTTAAGCATGAAGATCTTGGGACAAGAAAGTTCATCTGGAGTAAAAGGTCTTCACAACTTGTCCAGAAGCAAAATACCAGAGAGCAAAGGGATATCATTGACAAATCTATTAACATGACACCAAGATTAAAAATATGATGCTGTTGCCAGACAGATTAAGACATAGCAAAAGCACAAAGATACTTTCACACTGTTCGGTAACTATGCTCTGTAAAGTTATTCCTTCATGTCCTAATTTGTACATATTTTGCTAAGTTTTTCCACATATCTTTGACACTTCCCTTCCACCCCAAAGAATGTAAGCACTGAATTGTTCTAGAATGCTCTTCACTATTTTACCATAAAGCAATCTCTGTTAAGCAGAGAAAGGTAGCAGATCAATGTAATGAAGTTTATAACCATTCCCTTGAGATTAATTTAGCTAAATTAATAATAGTTTTAGCTATTGTTCCTTACCTTTTCATTTTCCAGGTCTAACATCTTCTGTGTCAGGGCAGCTTCTGTCCCTTCTATTTGTTTTAACCACTACATGAAGAGAACAGTGTGAAGAGAGAGAAACAAAAAATGAAAAAAAACCCAGAGCTTTTGAAAAAATTGCACCGAACGTTTTGCAATTTTATAGCCAACATTCTCATATGCTTCTTCTTTGCTATCTATTCACTTTAAAGTGGCACAGGAATAAACAGGTTGTGAAAACACAGGAAAAATGGGTACTGAAGAATAGCAAGTGGAGGTTGGTTTCCCACAATAAATTAAAGAGGTTGCCTCCCTGTAAAGTTCAAAATACAAAATAGACTTGGGTGAAGAATATAAAATTAACCTGGTTGTTTCTGACTCAATATACACATTGCTTGTTGGCCTGATTTGAAAAATCATATTATTTCAGGGCACCAGTCCTGCATTTTTCCAGATGGTAATTTAAATAAGAGGCATCGCGTCAAACTCAGTCCTTTATTTTGCACAGTTTGCTGCACCTTTCATGAGAAGAGGGTCACTTCTAAAACATTGGTACTGTAGAGAGAACAATAAAATGGACAGATAGATGAAAGTCCATGCAGTTCCAATTATGAATCCCTTACCATTCTGATGACAAACAAATCAGAATTAAGAAGAATGGCCATTGTATTGTAATGGTAAAAATACATATTATAATAGCTAAATGCATGGTTAAAAGGCTCTTACTTAAATACTGATATTCACCAAGGCCATGTTAATATTCAGCATTTAAGTTTATTGAAATGTATGGGAATGCTCAGTTCTGTGTTGGTTTGTTTCATTTATTTATTGGTCTACCATAAGGATAAATGACTAGCTAATGGAAAGTATAGTTTAGAGTAATGCTTCTTTTGCAGCACCAGCTCCCATTATCAGCTGTGGCTTTGCAGTTGATACTTACAACTTTCCTCAAATGCTTTGTGTACTAACACTAGATTACTACTATTTACTTTAATTCTTTGTGTAACCATTACACACTGACTTTTTAAATTTAGGGGTTTGGCAAGTTGACTGGGGCTCAGATTCAAAGGATTTAATGTCATACCCATTTTTCTCCAGTGACTTAGGAAATCTGCAAACCTAAGTTTACAAATAAGCAAAATGTTACTCCGTAAATTCATCCTTTTGGAGCTTCCACTAGTTAAGAGACGGATGAATAAAGAAGGCAGTTTGTTTCATCTACATAGTAGACTTAGCTTTGTATGTAGCTGGGAAAAAAAAAGTGAACAGGAGCACCGTATTGCGCAGTGATTGTGTTGTCACGATCTTTGTTTTCTTCATTTTGAAGGTGACAGACTGAAGATACTCCTAAGGAAAACCTGTCCACTGATTTAGCAAGACAGTGAGCATTCTAAATCTCTGAAATCAATAGAAATAGGAAGTACTTAGCATCTCTCACCATTACCCTCAATATGTGCAAATGAAGGGTTATTTTCAAAAGTTAGAGGTCTTATTTCATGAAGTTATAAATTATATGACAATTTAAATGTTGATTCTGATCTTTCTATGCCTGTAAGCCATTCTGGAACCAAGGTGTACTGGGGCTCATAATCAGTTGTAGCATTCAAAATCAGTTTCTGGAATTGTGCCAGAAGAACCTAGATAATTTCCTTGCCTCGTAGCTTGTTTTCCAGACCACGGATAATGGTTTGGTATAATAGATTTGATCTAAGTAAACTCTGAGTATGATTAATGAGCACATATGAGCATAATGAGCACAACATCTCTGCCTGTAATATCATTTTTGTACCAAAAGACCTCATTCTATATGATAGTTTTTTGTAATTAAGGAAATATAAGAATTTACATGGGAAGCTCTCTGGCTCTTATTTAAGGGGACATCTGAGATGTTTGTTACATCTCATGGGAGAAGGCAGTGGAGTTGCTTTAAACTTTCCCTTGATTCATTCAACCCTTTTGATTCAATTTGATATCAGCTTTTACTTATTAAATTACTGTGAGATACTCATTACAATTACATTAAATGCATAGAGTCCATAGATAACATGAACTGTTTTCATCTTATTCTTCAAACGCAGTCTTATTTACCAATAGAAGATAAAACTAAAATCTCCATCTTTCTGATGGAGTGTCCAATTATCAGATAATGTGATAAGACCACAAAAAAATACCCTAAAACATTATAGCAAACTGGGAACTGGCAGAAATTTTGTGGAGAAAAAAATTAAATTATAGACCAACTTTAGTATAAACAAATAAAGCCTGCATTGTAACTGTATATTTCTATCAATGAAGGAATTACTTCAGTTGACAAAGCATTCAAATATTTATTGCTGTCATCAGTTGCTATAGGAAAAAACTTACAGATAAGAAAGTCTATGTCCTGTTCTGCACCACTCTGACACAAATAAAATAAGTTCACTAATTGAAGTGGCACTTTTTGCAGAAGCACTAATTTACTTGAATAACCCAGTACTGTCCCTAATATCTGGCCAGTTTCACTCTCTATCTTAGCCTTGTGTACTGGGGATCTTCCACTTCCCTTACTGGGTACAATGATCATCACCTCCTCTTTTCAATGATGTAGCGCAATGAAAAGCATACAGAATTTAGCATTTTTCCTCATTTTATTTAGCTGATAGCACTTACTTAAATCAACGGTTATTAAATTAACTAATTCAGATCATCCACATTAAGATATTCAGATAAGTAGATTACCAAAATTATACTAATTAAAGCAATTATTACAAAATTACTAAATTTTAAAATTCTGATTTGGGATTTCAGAAATGCATCTAGGAAAGATTTAATAGGGACCCATGAAGAGACAAAGCTTCTTCAGAGAAAAAGGCAAGTCTTTCTTAGTTTGAAATGTCATCCTTATTCATATACAGGTTCTCTCTGTAACTGGAGGAGTAAAGAACTAGTCACACAGAACTGAGTGACCTGACTGATTAACTGTCCTGTACAAACTACTTTTTCACTATCTATGCCCACTAATTTATAGAGGAAAGGACCACACACCACTCAGAGCTTTTTCAGTCATACACCTTAATGGACACAACAGACCACAGTGGTATGACTTCCAGACAACTTCACAGAACCCTGTTCCCAGAGAGCTGAGGACACTGGCATTTATGAGAATGAAGTCTCTTTTGTCAAATGGCTTTTTTGTACTTTATTCTAAGGGAATATCTCCGAAATATATTTTTATTTTTAAAGTGGGTATACTTTGTAAATTTGATTTTATCTAAAGACATCACAATCCCAAGAGTCATGTAGGTGAATTCATGCTCCGATTCAAATGACTAACAGAAAAGTAATGCTTCCCTGGCAAAGGTACATGATACCTTAAAAGTCATGGTCAGTCTTTAGGCAGAGAAAAGTCTTACTGAATTCTACCTTTTCACACAGGGAAAGCACAGTCCCAGCTTGGATTATTGCAACCTGTTCTTCATTTCTCAAATTCTAAAATATAAAAAGATACATTTTAAATTGGCTTGGACATACTTCCTTCAACACAAGTGATATATTTGAAGTCTACTTCAAAGAATAATTCAGCAATGATATTTAGCATTTTATAAACCTATCCAGAAAGGTTTACGTGATTGAAAGTATTAAAAGCTAAGCCAAGGTACATAGTCTCCACTCTGTTTAAGTACACCACTCCCACAATGCTTTTGCAACAGCTCATTATTCAATGAAAATTAACTGGTTTCTGTCAGGGATTTTCTATTTCCTTTTTTCTAGCCAAAAAAATGTCATTTCACTTGACCACAGCCTTGCAGCAGGTGAATCTCCCCCTCATGCACTTCAGAGCTAGAGCTTCCATCAACAAAAACCATGCATAGAACAAGCAAGTCTCACAGAAACCACCACAGAACATGCGATGTAACAAGTAAATCTAGAGCTTAAACCTAGTATTATAAAGACCTCAAACTGTAAAAGCTACTTTTAAAGTGGACTCTGCTCCATGGATATTTGAGCCCCAACCATACGAGCAAGATTTTATACTGTATTTGCAACAGCAGGAAGAAAGGTAACCAATTATCCTTGCCCTTCCTCCCAGCAAAACCACTCTAGGCAGAGGCACCCTCCACAGCAGCAGGTGTTACTATTAATACTCAAGAGAAAAAATCAGGAATAATTTGCCCTGGCTTTGATTTCCTTATTTTTTCTCCCCTACCCTGTTTTATAACTTTTCCCTCTACCTAATAAAGTTCCCTCTACTTTTTTACCACGTCATTCAGCCAAGACCAGATCTTATCTTGAGAAAATACACTTTCACTAGCATCGGTTTAACTAAAATATTCTCTTTTAAGTTCATAAAGATAGTACCATAACCATTCATACAAATACAGGCATATAAAATTCACCCTGTGCATTTTCTTCCATATGATTTTCTGCTGTGGGAAAGAATGCTTTAAAATAACCACAAAACTAGACGTGTATTTGAAATTAAAAATTTGTTACCCCATTATCTCCAAGAATATCTAGCTTCTTCATAAGTTCAGATATATTCACATCCTGAAAAAGATGTTCAATGTTTATTTTTTATGAAGTAGGTGAGAAATAGTTTTTACATGCTACATTTTATGCATGCAAAAGGACTTGAAATGTAAATAAGTGAAAAATTAGTTTTGCATCACAATTACAAAAGTGTTATTGATACTTTCAGAGACAAAACCAAATGTCATTCTTGATTATAGCAAGGAACACTGATGTCTGTGTATGAGGGCAGAATGTTCCTGTACAATTCACATTTACGGTTCTGCTGGCGTATGCAGATGAAAGATCAAAACTGTCAAACAGGTTTAAAGGACTGGGGTTTTTTTCAGTTTGTTTGGATTGGGGCATCAAGTATATTAAGCTAGAGAAGTTAAAAGAATAGAAAGCATGGGGAAAAAATTGTTAAGAAGGTTTTCATTTTTTAAAAAGAATTTTTTCTTTGTTAAATAAAGGAGTGGAGTTTCAAATGAGCCTCTCAGTGGCTGAAGGGAATATGCACGGTGGGCTGAACTTGCTTCTCCAAATACAGTAAGTCCACAACCTTTGTGACTAGAAAGCCAGTTGGCCCCTAGATTCAGTAAAAGGAGCAGACAACCCATCCTTATCTAGGCCCAGTTACTGAAATAAAGAAAAATACCGCTCTGATACAAAAGAAGAAGAATAAATTCATACAATGCCTGTATTTTACACAGTGCCAGGGACCATTCCAAGGACTCAGGACTCTTATTTTCTACTTTTAAAAAGTTGTTGGAAAGTTTCATGTAGCTGTTTAAGCTGCATTAATCACATTCTCCTGCACTATCCCAGGTACGGTTCACAAGTTAACATGGACCAGGCATCATTCCCATTGGCAGCTTGTTTGCAGCCACTCTTTGAAGGTGGAAGGGCCTGAGAGCACAGGCAACAACCAGTTCACGTCAATCCAAAATGCTCAATACAGATACATAAAGCAAGAGAGCCTTGTTAAATGCTGGTACCCTCAGCTTCTATTCACGTTCAGCCCACCTTAGAAGGTTTCATAAGGCTGTGCTTTTGCTCACTAGTTTCATCACTTACAGTACATAATGTGGTGGTTTGAATCTGTGTTGTGCAACTGCATTATGTGGGTAGTCAGCATGATGAATCTTCAACATTTTTTAAAGCTAAATTAGCTATCCTTGCAAATTATGTAACTTCACCAGAATATATTTGCTCATGATTTCCAACCCAGAAGACTCTGTTAAGGAAGACTTAACAGGAAATTCAAGATTTCCTGACAACCAGGCACAGATGTAGGAGAAAATCCGTGAATCTACCCTGCCTCCAAAAAAGGAATAACGTGCTGTGTTCAAGTTGATCTATCCTGAGAACTCTCCTCTCTCTCTTTCCTTTCTCCCTCAACACTTAGCAGGATCTCCAAACATTACACTGGGTATTAAGCAGTGTACATGAGTAATTTTAGATTGGTGTGGACTTTAATACACACTTCGGCTTTGACTGGTGTTAAAAACAAAACTATTGGACACGATCAGCATTGACAATGTTGAATGGAAACTTCTTTAGCTGATCAGTTACACAAGTGAAAAATGGTATTTAGTAAGACAGGCAAGTTCTTGCACCTATCGAGCCAGAAATACTCATTCTAATTTATTCCATGATGGGACCCAATGAGACCCCAATGTTTTTCTTGTGCTTGATCTAAATGGATAGATAAGAGTTTCATCTATTTTAATGAGTTTTGGATCAGGCACCTCATGCTTCAAGACCCTGGCATGGGCAAATACCTTAAGCATATTAATTCAACAAACAAAATGCA
>WAAB01007023.1:270448-353852 GCA_013389865.1 Piaya cayana
TTTGTTACCCCATTATCTCCAAGAATATCTAGCTTCTTCATAAGTTCAGATATATTCACATCCTGAAAAAGACGTTCAGTGTTTTTTTTTATAAAGTAGGTGAGAAATAGTTTTTACATGCTACATTTTATGCATGCAAAAGGACTTGAAATGTAAATAAGTGAAAAATTAGTTTTGCATCACAATTACAAAAGTGTTATTGATACTTTCAGAGACAAAACCAAATGTCATTCTTGATTATAGCAAGGAACACTGATGTCTGTGTATGACAGCAGAATGTTCCTGTACAATTCACATTTACGGTTCTGCTGATGTATGCAGATGAAAGATCAAAACTGTCAAACAGGTTTAAAGGACTGGGGTTTTTTTCAGTTTGTTTGGATTGGGGCATCAAGTATATTAAGCTAGAGAAGTTAAAAGAATAGAAAGCATGGGGAAAAAATTGTTAAGAAGGTTTTCATTTTTTAAAAAGAATTTTTTCTTTGTTAAATAAAGGAGTGGAGTTTCAAATGAGCCTCTCAGTGGCTGAAGGGAATATGCACGGTGGGCTGAACTTGCTTCTCCAAATACAGTAAGTCCACAACCTTTGTGACTAGAAAGCCAGTTGGCCCCTAGATTCAGTAAAAGGAGCAGACAACCCATCCTTATCTAGGCCCAGTTACTGAAATAAAGAAAAATACCGCTCTGATACAAAAGAAGAAGAATAAATTCATACAATGCCTGTATTTTACACAGTGCCAGGGACCATTCCAAGGACTCAGGACTCTTATTTTCTACTTTAAAAAAGTTGTTGGAAAGTTTCATGTAGCTGTTTAAGCTGCATTAATCACATTCTTCTGCACTATCCCAGCTATGGTTCACAAGTTAACGTGGACCAGGCATCATTCCCATTGGCAGCTCATTTGCAGCCACACTCTTTGAAGGTGGAAGGGCCTGAGAGCACAGGCAACAACCAGTTCACGTCAATCCAAAATGCTCAATACAGATACATAAAGCAAGAGAGCCTTGTTAAATGCGGGTACCCCAGCTTCTATTCACGTTCAGCCCACCTTAGAAGGTTTCATAGGGCTGTGCTTTTGCTCACTAGTTTCATCACTTACAGTACATAATGTGGTGGTTTGAATCTGTGTTGTGCAACTGCATTATGTGGGTAGTCAGCATGATGAATCTTCAACATTTTTTAAAGCTAAATTAGCTATCTTTGCAAATTATGTAACTTCACCAGAATATATTTGCTCATGATTTCCAACCCAGAAGACTCTGTTAAGGAAGACTTAACAGGAAATTCAAGATTTCCTGACAACCAGGCACAGATGTAGGAGAAAATCCGTGAATCTACCCTGCCTCCAAAAAAGGAATAACGTGCTGTGTTCAAGTTGATCTATCCTGAGAACTCTCCTCTCTCTCTTTCCTTTCTCCCTCAACACTTAGCAGGATCTCCAAACATTACACTGGGTATTAAGCAGTGTACATGAGTAATTTTAGATTGGTGTGGACTTTAATACACACTTCGGCTTTGACTGGTGTTAAAAACAAAACTATTGGACACGATCAGCATTGACAATGTTGAATGGAAACTTCTTTAGCTGATCAGTTACACAAGTGAAAAATGGTATTTAGTAAGACAGGCAAGTTCTTGCACCTATCGAGCCAGAAATACTCATTCTAATTTATTCCATGATGGGACCCAATGAGACCCCAATGTTTTTCTTGTGCTTGATCTAAATGGATAGATAAGAGTTTCATCTATTTTAATGAGTTTTGGATCAGGCACCTCATGCTTCAAGACCCTGGCATGGGCAAATACCTTAAGCATATTAATTCAACAAACAAAATGCATAGATGCTTCACTAAATTGATTGTTAACTAAGAGGTGAATGTTATATTTCTGGTCTTAGATGAAAACACTTAATGCCAAGAACAAAATACTGTAGCAAGTCTGACAATGAATTGCATTAACATCCACAGAATTCTCTGCTGTTTTCACAGTGATACCCTTAAAAAATGTAATTTATTTTGACTAAACAGCCTTCATTTTCACTGAACTCCTGATAGTCTACCAGATTATTTCCATATGATAACGTGTCCCCCATTAAATTTTTTTTCACTGTATTTATTTTTTCAGACTTTCTTCCCTACAGCAAGATGACAAGCCAGTTGTTCGGATATTGGGTTGGTCATTCCAGCTTCTACTGATGCCCTAGATATACCTTTATTCCTTCCTGTTGACAGAATAGTTGAAGTGCACTTCCATTGTTTTCAGGGAAGGTGGTTATATGAAGATTAAATGCCGGCGATCTTCGTTCTCTCTCCTGAGGAAAGATTTTGTTTAAAAACAACATGTGTGATCATATGTAAACATGTATTTCTCACCCTTAGAAAAAAACATAGCTGTACATTAAAAAAGCAGAATCCTATTCACATCCCAACTATCTGGAATTTCCTCATACTTTTCACCATATTTGAAGGCTTTTGGCCTTAGCTAAGCACAAAAATGGTGTTAGCATGAAACTGATCCCACGCACACACAGTTTCTGTAAAAGTTAACAAACATTCCTCAGATGCAGGAACACTTGCATGCTGGCCAAATAACTGAATGTAGCCTCAAAAAACTCTGCATTTTTTTTATGCTGGTTATAACCTTACTTAACTATTGTTTTCCTTCATGAAACAAAGAACAATTTAGCAAGAAGAAAATGCAAAAAAAAATTAAACTCCACCATGAAATACTATAATGACTGAAAATATTCTCATTAGAATTAAAGTTGTGTATCTACTCCCTGTTTATTCTTTTTATTAGAGCAAGTAAAATCTCCAGTCCTATTCCCTGCACAATCCAGGATATTGGAATATATTGAAAGGTAGCACTACTCTACACTTACAATGTTCTTTATGTCAAAACCAGAAATTATACATTCTCATTTATTTAAAACTATAGTAATTCTACAACTTATCCAGCCTATCTACTTGACTTCCATGCACTTCTTCAAAACACCACCCTATAAGTTATTCAGAAGGCAGGAATATAATAAAACTATAAATACGCAATTTTACTTAAATTAAATTTTAACATGCCTGTGAAAATGAATGGATTGAAGGATTTGGGAAACCAAGGGACTGGTTCTTACTCTGAATTCTCTGTGGCCATAGGAACATGAGTGTAGAAAATGAGTTTTACTCTCCATGTTACAAGAGGAGACACTGGCAATAAAAGCTACATTTTCTGACTGCATGATGAAAGAGAGCTAGTGCAAACATTTAGTGCCTATGACCAGCCACACATTGCCCAATTTGCTAAATCACAAAATGTGGTGCTTTAATTGAAAAGGCAAGCAGGTTGCATCCATTCACTTATGCAAGTTACAAATAATGGCAACTTTTACTCATTAACTATCTTAAACCTAACTTGGAACTACAATGTAGAGAGAAAAATCCCTGTATCCTATATATTCCATATATTCCACTCCTCATGGGCTCCTTTTTAGGAGTCTAATTTTGAAATGGGCTTCTTGTGCAAATTCAGTTCCCATTTTAGATTTTTCTTAATTATTTTATTGCATTAAACTCACCTGGCTGCATTAAACGACAAATTGTGTTTAGAGTCTAATCAGATCTTCATCTGAAATAAATTATTTTTTCTTAAAAGAATTCCATTATGAGTACCAGATGCAGTCATGGTTTTACTAAAGCATTCACGTTGTCTGTCATCTTTGTGTCTATATGCTTGCCTACTATAGGAAAAAAAATTTCTTGCCATCACACAAAAATCCTTCCATAGCTATTCCGTGAAAGAAGTTCTTAAAGATTTGGCACACGACAAAACTCAGCATTATCACACTGAGCTATTTTTCATGTGATTCTTCCATGTCAAAAAAAACATTCCTTAAGCATGTTACTGAAGCACTCCTCCTCTTTCCCTAAGAGAATGCTTTTGATTGTTTTAATTCTAAGAACACTTACACTTTAGGAAGCAGTTTCTAGTGTAACTGCAAAGTCAAATGCTAAATTGTTCAGTATTTTAATTTATGAAATAAAAAGATATAAAATATACAGATATATACAATATAAAGATATATATTAAAAAGCATTTTTATTTTCCTGAACATCTACTGGAATTCTAATAACCTAAATTCAAAATTTTGAATATCATAATCTATGACACAAAAAAAATATGATTAAGGAAAGAATTAAAAAAATATTAAGAAATGTCAAAGACAAAAAGCGGACTGTCCACTTAACAGGAAGACATGACATTTTCATTGTTAACGGAGAAGTTACACATGCCAAGATTTTTGGTGAAACGTGCTGGGTGATGAAAATTACAGAGGAGTGACAATGACAGGTTTCTTGGAGAGTTTATTCTAAATGGTGTTAAGAATGGTGATGATCTTTGAAACTAAACAATGTGTTATCAGGCAATATAATTGTGACAACTGTGCATCACACATGAGTAGTTTAGTGTTAAAATTTGACACGATTCTCACTTATGAGGTGATGCTTTCTACTGTAACCACAGGCTACACATTCAAATTGTTATTCACTAACAACTTCACTATTATTTCATTTTGGCAAAGTATGGGATTTGTTTGCTATCAACAAGATGCTACTTTCACATACAGAAGTTGTACTTGTGCTTCATCAGTTTAACCTCAACATTCACAGGGGATTTATTTCTTTTTCCATTCAATGAGGCCAATTATTTCCAGCCCATGACCATTTTATACCAACAGAAAATGGATTTCAGGTAAGAGAGACTCTTTCAAAGCTGCTATCAAAACGTGTTCTTTTAAGATCATTTTACTTTGTGTGAATGTTGTCAATCTGAATTCAATGTAATTAAAAGCAATTATACACTGATGTGATGGATGTGTCAGATCTTTAGTCAGATCATCGCATGCAAGATGTGTGAAAGTGTGTTAATTTAAAAAATGCCAACCAAGGCTATAGTATGCATACCAAGTGATTTTACATGCAAGAAAGGAGCAGTTATGGAAATGAAACAAATAAAAAAGGCAAAAGATTGCAAAACAAAATATTTTATTAGATGAAAAACAAACTATATGCAATATATATTAGCTATATTACATCTTTATAAACATTAGTGAGCACTCTCTCCAAAACATATTAAGGCAGTGGCATCAATTTCATTATCCCAAGATACAACATTTAAAAAATAGATACCTAAGTGATTTCCCTTAAACATGCATCAGACATCAGTAATCTTTACAGGAATTTCAGCTTGGGTTCAAACATAATTTCTGCTCCATTTGAGAGTTTGCAACAGAGAGAATCTCTTACTTCAAGCTCTAGCACTCTGAATTCTAACAGCTCATTCTGGTCTTTTGCATCTTGCATCTCATTCTTCAGCTGATTCTCCTCTTGTTCCATTCTGTAAATCTATGAGACAAATACAACACCATAACATCCTGCAAGCAATGCAAAAGATACTGTACAGAGTCACAGGCCAGAGGTTTAGACAATACTGTTAATTATTTCAGTTTCTCATTAGATGTTGGGCCTTAACTTTGAGATAAAGAAGGAACATCAGATCAGAAAGTATCTGTGAGAACTGCCAGCAGAAAATGGTCAATGATCTCTTAGAAGAGTAATCTGGAAGTAGTATGAAAAATATGACTATTATATCTAAATAATTTAAGATATACAAGCTTTCTTTTAAACTCAAGTGAATGAAACTGATTTACATTAACATTTGGGTAAAACGCTCTCATTGTCTTTGCATAATTAGATATCCACAGTTTACAGTATATGAAAGACAATAACAGAGCAATTTTAATGCCTACTTTTTAATTTTCCAGATTTGTGCTTTGGGATGCTAACAATGACAAAACAGAAATTCAAAACTGACTATTCATTATGACAACTAATAGCTTTGGTCTACTGGCTAGCCTAACTGGGTGATCTTTTTATTTGTATGAAACTAAAGAGAAGTGTAACATCTGCCATGATGTACTATAGCACTAATAATGCCCATGTAAGTGTCTGAATAAATTAAGTCCAGCTGTAGCTACTTTTAGTCGTGAATTTTTCTTTCATTATCTTATTCCTATTACATAAATATCGAGCTACTAATTAACAAAACCAATTCTTTGACTTCCTGAGTACTAGCTAACTTTTCTGCCAGTATCAGTGAAGAAAAACAATGATGCTCAGTTCTGAGTATCTCAGGCAATAAGTGATATATAGTCTTAAATCAATCAGTATTACTTAATATGAGGAAAAATTGTAAAAATTGGAAGACTGAAGGGAGCAGGCAATTTTATTAGAGAACAGGAGAATAATAACTTTAGTGTAATTATTTGACAAAATACGAGCTTCCACATTACATTTAATATTTTGGATCAGACCAGAAACGTCACCCAGCTTGGGTTTTACAACATATAATTCCATAATACAGAGCAGCTTCCATTCCCCAAGAACACAAAAGCATATTGTTTTTTTAATCAGAGATTTATATCCAAATTTCTGTTTCTGTAGAGAAATAAAGCAAGCAATTTCCATGTTGATGTTCCAGTAGCTAGTATATTCATTTGCTTTTGCCATTCCTTTTATGATGAATGGCAGCAATAATGAAAATATTCCCAGATTCTGAACACATACCTTCTCTCGCAACTCCTGATTTGTTCTGATTAACAGCTGCTTTTCTTCTACCCATTTTGAATCCTGTGAGGAAGAAGAGAATTAAAATATTAAAATTATATAAATTTTGTTGAACGAATGAATAACCACAATACTTCAATACTTAGATTTCATACATTATTATACATTCAAGTATAAAAATGATCATACATCAAAAAATAAAGTTTTCGTAAGTATTTCAAGGATAAATAGCATTTTAATCCACAGAAAAAATAAAAGCTCCTTTCTTTTCCTAAAACTAAGCTTCTTGGTTCCTAATATGTTCCAGATAAGCACATACTTCACATACAGCAATTGAGGGTCAATAGAGTTATATGATATTTTATTTCATTTTAAAAACACTTATTTACTCAGCTTAACTCAAAACAGTTTTCATTGCAAAGTTGGGAACTTTCTTGCAAAATCATCTCAGTTTGAATGGGATAATGAAAATCCCAATGGAGAAATGAAAGAAAAATATTTCATTATCCCCAAACAGAATATATACTTCAGTGATATGTAGTTAATTGCCATCTGTTAAAAGTGTGAGAATTAGGCTAATACACAATATTTCTGATTAAGAATTCAAGGCTATGTATAAAGAGAAGTTATAGAAGATATTCTGTACTCCATTTAAAAACTATATTTCCATTTGATCACTTTTTCCAAAGCTGATCTTTGCTTTAAGGTGTTTCCATGGCTTCACAATGCCTCATCAAATATCCCTTTAAAGACCCAAGCTACAAAGACTCACTGCCAGCCATAGCTGGACATTCAGATTTAACAGATTACAACAGCCAAATTCACTTTGTCCTCCCTGTAAAGAAAAATACATCCATAACCTAGCTCATACTGCTCTCATAAGTTTAATAAAACAATATTGAATGCTTAATGCTTAATATGCCATACTAATTCTATATCAAATTATTTTCTAGTTAATAAGGACAACAGATTTTAAAATCTAAATGTCTTTACTAAAGTATTAAGGCTTTTCATGTTAGCAAAGTTTTTGCACACTGATGCTGAAATCTAGACCTCCCAGCCCATTAACTAGCCTGAAATGTCAACCGAAAATATCTAAAACATTATGATATAATACTTTCATTCTTTAAAAAAAAAATATATTCAAAGTTAGTTTTTCTACCTACTGCCCATAACCACATTTACATACTCTACTGTTCTTTCTCCCTTTCCTACTCATATACCAGAATGCTCATGTGCATTTTAACTCATGTGCATTTAAACAAGCCCTTCAAAATTATGATGTTGGAAGTGTCATACTAAGAATAATGTGCCAAAATAAGTACTGCAAAGGCGTGAAATTTGTCAAGAATTTTTAAACAAATGAAATAAATGTTGAAAATAAACCCCGATGTCTAGTTTAACATTGACCTAGCCTTTCACTAAAATCGCATGCATATGGTAACAGGTTCAATAGTTACATCACACCTGCAGTTTCAACTGTTCCAGTTCACACAAACAAAAAAATGGATTAATTTGACCTATCAATAATTGACTTTTGTGTCTTTGTTGACAAAGTTAATTGAACTCAACTTTCTGAGAACATCCTAACTTCAGTGGGTTTTATTTATGTACACACACCAGGTCACTGATGGACCCAAGCATTCAAAAATATAAAAGTCTGGCACATTACATACTCCAATTTTTTGAGATTTATTATATACCCCTATTAATATTTTATAAGATTTTCTTCTTCCAACATTATGTTTCTTATGCATTCACCTCAATGTACCTTGCAGAAATGGATTATTAGTCTTATTTTAAGTTTAGGGGAATTCTGATCAGATTGATCTCAAGAGTGATTAACAAGAGCCATTGACGCTTCCTTTGAAATTAGACAAACTGTTATAAGCCAAGCTTCAAATATTTTTTTACAATAAGATTCTAATCTTCTACTTCAAATTTTACTTCAGGAAAATTGTGGAGGTTTTTGTTGCTTCCGTTTACTAAAGCTGCAAAGAAAGCCTAAAAATTCCCGGGATAACAGACTAGGATCTTTTGATATATTATTTCCTTTCCAAAAGCACTTTAGGGACTGGTTCCCCAAATGAACATTTCACAAGTATTATTAAATCATCATAACCACAAACACCTAAATGACAAAGTAATAATTAAAAAAAATCACATAGTGCACAAAGAAGTCAGTTTATCATTGCAAGTGTTTATTTTGTTGAATGTAAATACTAACAGGTCAGGAGAACTGAGCAGGTGTTAGAGCTTTCAGGAAGACACTGTCACCGCTTCTGTGGAAAGCTAATGCTCGGCATACAAACTAGCCCACTAGCGACAATATCATATTGCTCATCATGCCCCTGTTGACCTTCTGAGGTTTACTAAGAGATACAAGGTTGAAGATATGATTATGAATCTCAAAGTAATAACTAATTAAATTCTGACTTCCAGGCACACATTTTGGACATACCATTCTGGAAGCAAAATCACACAAGAGATCTTTTACATGGGTATCTGTTCACTTATCTTATTTACATACACAGTACTTACATTTTATTGTAAGAGTCAATTATTTTGTTAATGGTTTCAATTACACAGCAATTTGCCCACAACACCTTTGTGATAAACCCACTAAAGTGTCAGCAGTAGACCCTGAAGAAGTCTTCAGTTTCAGATATTCTTCCAAAAGCTCAGTGAGGCATCATTTTTAGATTAACAACACATTATCTATTTTTAGCAATATTTTATTTACATGGAATTTACTGAGCAACTTGCATTTTTTTGTGGAAGCTAGCATAAACAAGTTTTATACTTAATTTGAATATGGTCTCCAAACCTTTGTATTCATACAGAATCTCAAAGAAATTTTTCCTTACAAAGAATAAATCATAAAAATAGTATTATCATTAACCTGGCATTATTCACACTGCAGGATCATTAGTCTTTGAAGTTTATACCTACAGACACCTATATCTTCTTTTCTTATTATACACTACCTGCAATGTTAAAATTGTTATTTCAAATGATAAAGCATAAAATAACACCTCCCAATTTTCTCAGTGAATACTAGCAGTCATGCAACTGAACATCTTCTAAATGCACTCTCATAACTCTTAATCAGCCTTCTTGAAGATGCTAGACATTATTAAATATGCACCAGTATCTACATCCTCCTCAACTATTTACAAGGTATACTCGAGCATAGGGTCTAATTTTACTCTGTGTGGTGGTATGGGAATTTGAAAGCAGTTGGGTTCTCCAAGAATTTAAGCCCAGGACAGTAACACTACAAGCAGCTTCCAGTAAAAAAACCACATTCAGTGGTTCATTTCTTTAGCTGAAGCATGTGTAGAAGTGATTTTGGTTTTTAATTTTTCTGTGCTACACATCCCAAATGTTCTCCAGTACAAATATAGAACATTTATTTCATTGGACTTTTTGAGCGCACATAAACAAAATGGAACAGGGGAGAAAGGCCTTCACCAAATAATAACAGAAATAGAATATACAATGCATGTTCACATGGTTATTTCAATATTATGCTTTAGTGTAATATGTGTCAGACAAGGAAACTTTAATGGCATTTCCTTAGCCTATATAATACTTCCCTTTAAGTAATCAATTGCAGGAATATCAATCAAGCTGCATCGGTCACACTAACACACCAGCAAGCTATGAAGATTACAAGGGCACCACTGCATGCAAGGGAGAAAATGATGTGGTAGAGGACATTAAGAGAGCCTTTTACCTGTCCTTTCTCGATTAGAGCTTTCTCCAGATCCTCAATTTTCGCCTGGTACCTGAGAAGATCAGCTTGAAGTTGTTCTCGAGTCTGGGGAAAAGGAGCATCAGAAGTGTGTGTATATGCATGCACATTCAGGTAGACAGCTAGATTTAATTATACACAGAATCAAAATAATTTCTACTCATTTATGGGCTGTCCTCAGCTTTTAATGCTTTTCATTTAAGTAACTGCTTTTGTGTTTATCTTACAAAATATTCAAAGCCATCAGTTTAACAGCATATTTCCTTCAGAGCCCAAAAAGATGTTACCAACACATACTCAGGGGCAAAACTCTTCTCAGGGAGTGGGGGAAGAAAATTCAGAAATGAAAGAGCTCTAAGAAGCTACTTATAACCTAATTAATTCACGGCAATTGGGAAAAAAAATGGTCAAGAAAGAGAATTGCACTAAGTGCTAAAAAAAGGCCTATAGGGACAAAAAAATATTCTTCCAAAATAATTTATATATCCCATAAACAGCATATGCCAGTCATTTTTTCTCATTCTACATGATTATGACACTACTACACTACAGTAGGTATTAATCACTGAGTCTAGCAATGCAAGTGACTGGATCATATAAGGTACTAAACAAAAAACAAACCAAAGAATATCTCTCAAGACATTCAGTCACCAGTGCTTCCTGAGCTACTGCAAGTATGTTTCCCATCCTACTTTAGGTACTCTTTCACCCAAGCCATTAAAAAAATCCTACAGAGATTTAATGCTGCATCTCTGGGTCCTTGTTGTTCACCTTAAGCCTCATCAAAAAATAATAGGAAATATTCATCCCACCAGAATACTGGGTCCTACAAAACTAACCGTGCAAAAAAAACTATCTTTTGACTGACTCAAAAGGCAGACTTGCATGGATGTGACAAGAGACCAAAATGCCATTAAAAAGAAATGGCAACAACTCCAAAGCATAGTAACCAGGCAGTTAGCAAGTGCCTGAAAAATAAAATTTAAAAAGCTATTGCAAAAGTATTCACACCAGGGTGGCCCTTCATATGAAGGTAAAGGATATACATAATGGTCTCATAACTGTCAAATACACAAGTGCCTCTGAAATCTTACTTCAACAATAGATGTCATTATGCTGCTGCCCCAATTCTAGTTTGAGATGAGATCTCCAAAGGCCTTGCTGCTTTCCTTGGCTAAGTGTCCTGCTTAAAAAGAGACTGTCAAATGTGACTAGGTCTTTGTATGGTGCTGAGAACTCTAAAAAATGAATCCATAAAGTAATTGTCCTATTATAACAAGAACTGTATTTCACAGGGGAAAAAAAAGGTTAATGTTGGCTGAGAGCCACTTCAAAGAACCTGGAAAAAAAAATCCCATAACAAAATATGATACATTTTAAAGTAAACCCAATGTCTTCTAAATACTGGCTCTGGAGATAATATACTAACACTTTTAGCTGTAAATAACTCCAGATAGTGTCAAGCAGTAGCCTTTATCTGGAAAACTTTGCTTACTAACACACAGAAACTCTGCTCCCATAAGCCTACTATTTCCATACCTCAGAATATTCAATAAGTGGATTTTAAAATGCTTGCCAGAGAAAATGACACAGATAAACAGTGCATGTGCATACCTAGTAACCTACAGCAATCTAGCAATACAGGATTTTGTGAAAATCTTATTAATTGTTCTAAGCAATGGAACCATTAAGCTAGCGGAAGGTTCTACATTTGGGATAAATTGAGTCCATTCCCACTAATAATTTTAAAATCACATTGAAATCTTTGTAATTCTGCATTATTAGCAACACATTGCAGTGTCACAATACAATGAAGGGCACACATAGCAAGCCAGTAATATATAATAATCCAGAATATTTAACATATTTATCTATTGGGGAGGGAGGGGTTGTGAGCGCTCAACAAGGGGTGGAAGTATATTAGAGGGGTTTTCAATGCTTAAACACTTTTCAGAATCACAGTCTCATCAAAGTCAGAAGGGGACACCTGTCTAACTCCTGTGCTCAGAAAGTAGGGGGGCACCTAGAGCAGGGTGTTCAAGGTCTTGTTCAGTTGGGTTCCGTGTATCTCCAGGGATGAACGCTCCATAACATTTTTGGGAAACCTGTTCCCATGGTTGACTGCCTTCAGAGGAAGAAGGATTTTTCATATGTTTAAATGGTATTTCTTGTATCTGAATTTGTGCCTGTTGCATCTTGTCCTTTCACTGGATCCCACTCAGAAGAGTCTGGTTCCATCTTCTTTACTCCCTTCATCAGCTTTTCATATAAACTGATTAGATACCCCTGAGCCTTCTCTTACAGCTGCCTCTCCTTTTGTATCAAGTTCTCCAAGCCCTTAATAATTTTTTGTGGCCCTTCACAGGACTCTGTCCCATATGTCCATGTTTTTCTTGCACTGAGGAGCTCAGAGATGGAGGCAGCACTCCAGATGTGGCTTCATCAATGGTGAATAGAGAGGAAGGATCACCTCCATTGGTCTGCTTGAGATTTTCTTCCTGATGGAGCCCAGGAGGCTGTTGGCCTTTGCTGCAAGGCTACATTGCGAGCTTATGTTCAACTTGCTGTCAACCAGGACCCCTCACATCATTTTGTGCAAAACTGCCTGCCAGCAAACCAGCTCCAAGTATATACTGAGCATAGAGTTATTCTTCACCACATGCAGGGCTTCTTCCCTTTGTTGAATTTAATGAAACTGCTCTTTACGTATTTCTTGAGGCAGTGAATTGTCCCTCTGAATGGTAATGCAACCATCTCATATATAAATGACCCATCTCAATTTTCTGTGATCTGCAAACTTGCTGCAGGTGCACTCCATTGACTCATCCAGGCTATTAAGTAAGAGGTTAAATAGTACCAGACCTAGTATCAACCCCTGCAGTACATCACTGGTGACACACTTGCAGCTAAGTTTTCTGCCACTAATCACAACCCTTTAAGCTATTTCATCCAATTTTCAGCCCCCTTGTCCAGTCTGTACTTCACCAGTTTGTCCATGAGAATCTTATGGGGAAGAGTTTCAAGAGACTTATTAAACTCAAAATAAAAACCCATCCACTGTTCTAAACTCATCTGCCAAGCTAGTCATCTCATCACAGAAGACTGGTTAAGTGTGACTTCCCTTTCATAAATTCATGCTGATCAGTCCTAGACATCTTCCTATCTTTCAGATGTTTGGAAAGGGTTTCCATGATTATTGGCTCCATCCCTTTCCCGTGGACCAAGAGAACAAGCCTTCAGTTCCCCAGATCCTCCTTCTTGTGTTTCTTGAAGGCAAGAGTGACATTTGCTTTCTCACAGTCCTGAAGAACCTTCCACAATTGCTATGGCCCTTCAAAAGTAATTGTGAGTGGCCTTATAATGGTATCAGCCAACTCTCTCAGCATTCAGTAATGAGGTAAAGATGATGAAGTTTCCAGTCCTATGGCTATTGTGTGTCCATTTGGATGTTACATGTTCTTTGATCATCAATCACAAAAGCAATTAAGGTAGAGGGTGACTTGAAAATATCCTGTATTTCTAGATATGCCCCTGTCTGCAAGGGGCTGGGATAAAGAAGTAGTAGTAATGCCTCTATTTAACTTCACTCTTTTTTATGCCATTGCTGTTCAGTGAATAGCTCTGGGGACAGAGCCAGAGCTCATCAATTCATTATGAAGTGATTTCTCTCATCCCTGGCTTGGAAAAAAACAGAATGGAAGACTTGGCATGACTTCTCCTGAACTCACCTTTGCACTCAATGGTTAAACACAGTGGTGGCAGAAGGGTAAATAAAACCAGAATACATTATCACACCTCAAATACCCATAGTGCAGAGGTTATCATGAGGATTAAAAAAGACTATTTCAGAGGAGTAAACAATCACACACACTGACCTAGTCGGAACAAGAGTAGAATACTTTCAAACTGAGAATTTTAAAAACAAATCATGATTTCATAGATTTGAAAAAATACTTGAAGAAATATTTCCTTCATCAGAGCTGGGCAGATTTTTAATATACTCAGATGATGAAGGTACCTAAGTACCTATAAAAATCCATTATGTTGTTATCCAAACTGCAGGTTCAATTGGGATATTCTCAATAACACTGCCTTACTACTGAAACCTTTAATATATTATGCATGCTAGCATAAGTACAAAGATATCTTAGTTCTGATTACACCAGATGAATCTAAATTGTCACCTCACTGATAATATCCTCTAATCCCCAAAAACATCATGCTTGGCATTTCACTGACCTGCAGAGATATCTCTTGGTATTCCAAGCTTTTTCATTTTTTTTCCATTTCCATTTTTTAAGAGTTAAAAGAAAAGTCAGTTAAAAAAGTTACCCTTGCTTCTCTTTCTGCATCCAGTGTTCCACCAACTTGTTCTTGAAGTAATGCATATGCTCTTTGCAAAGCTTGATACTCTCTCGTTAGCTGGCAGAACCTTAGTTCAGCTTCTTCTTTAGGTGTGCTCTTAATGAAGAGGGGAAAAAAGGGTCATTTTATATAAATATATATGATAATACATTTGTTTATATAGACTGATAGACACATAAATACAAGTAACAACTCATGCCGAATCCCCAAGTTTAATACAGCTTTATAAAACTAAAGTAAGTGGAAATGTAGGAAGGATGATTTGAGGATGATGCAGAAATGTAGAGATCAGTAACTGCCTACCTTACAATTTTAGGCCAGTGTAAATTACTGCATAAGGCCTTAATATATAGAAATTGGAAGAAACTTAATGGAGAAAGGTGAGGGAGCAGTTCTATGCACCACTGTCTTCAGCAATTCCAGAGCCACAGTGGCTTCAAAAAGGATCAGTTGTATTTGTCATACAGTGTATCACTCTCTGCTCACTCTTTTTCTCTACAATGTCAGGGTAAAGCATTTTACCAGCACAATTACACTAATACAGATATTACGTTTCAAAAGCCATAAGTTGTTTTTTAAAATTTTTCTTTCTTTTATTTTTCAACATGCAGTATTTTTAATGCCTTAATTTTTTTTAAATTTTGAATAACTGCCATAAACACTTTCAAGGTCTTTTCTATAATGCAGAAGGCAAGAAATGTCCTTCCCTTTAATTAATTTTTCCTCCAGGAACTTGAACTCTAAAGAAAAGAGATTGCAATCTTATTAGATATTAAACCTAGAAAAATAGGAAGCTTCTTGTGACTGAGTAGTATAAGGCACAAGTTAGTGAACAAGAAAGATGAAAAAGAGCATATAATCAAGCTTTGTCCTTAGCCCTGCAATCCTTAAAAGTAGGCCAGTTGCACTGTATATCACAGAGCTCACTCAAAACGTGTCAGTGGATATTCACTACCTATGATTATTTTAGCCTTAATGACTTGCCAAAGCCGCTCTGAGTATTGTAGGTATAGGAAGAAAATCCTGGTTGTATCAAAACAAGTCAAATAAATTATAAAGTTGAAAGGCAAACCATGTAACCATGGTCTTCTGGCAAAGAAACATGCTTATTCATTTTCTTTTGACTAATAAGAAAGGATTTGAGAAAAGTAATTTTATTTCTCAGCCCAATATTTGCCAAATCCATCAGGCAGAATATAATCTTATTAATCCTATTGCAATGGCTGTGTACGTGTTACTGGACTTGTAACAAAACAAAGCAATTCTCTGCCAAATCTTTCATAGTTCCTGTAGCAGAATCGTTGAAAAAAAAAAGTTTGCGTTTATATTCCATGTCAATTTTTATATTCTATGTCCATTTTTTAGAACTTAAGAACAAATTAGCTGCTACTTACATCTTCCAAATCTTCTTCTGGTGTTGCTGGTGTCCTGTCTGTTCTATCTGTATTATATGAAGTTACAGATGATGTTTCTGAATCAACAGATTCTTCATCAAATCCAAAAAATGTCTCCACAACATGTCTCTGAAAAATTAGTTTTCCTTAGTTATTAGCAAAACAGTTGGGAAACCACAACATACTAAGCAGTGGCAAAGATATTCTCTGACTGTTATTTTAGTACTTAGGAAGAAAGGAGGTTTCATTGAAAACCCTTGTTCTCCGATTAAATGAGCTACTTTTTCAAAATCGTTTGTATAAGCACCTCCAAGAACTGAACTGCACGCAGCGCTGCATTACTGCCAACAGAATAACGCTTCAGGAAAAGTATAAAAGCTAATTACCCAAATCACACAGATCTTAAGACTCACAGTAGTGGAATGATGTATCCATTCAGAAGAAAGTAACTCAGTATATAACATATAGCATGTGGAACCAAAAGGGTAAAAATATTCCAAAGAATAATGTGGAACAAATTCAATCATTCATACTAATTTTAAAAAAAACCAATTATAGTATCTATTTAGCAAAAACCTATTTAGAAGTATGAATTTTTGGTTTCCATTTATTTCTTCAATACTATCATTCTAAATTTTTTCAAAAGTTTTTCCCAGTATTATAAATAACAAAAAAAAAAAAAGCTTATGGAAAAGCAGTATTCCAATATAGATTTCAGAAATTTTACACAATATAATCAATTAAATGCATGCTTACAGAAAACTGAAGAAAATGAGTCACCTATGGAAGTAAATAATACAACAGCTATTGTGAAAAATGTGATTTTTTTTTCGTAAAACATCGCAACTGAAATAATTCACCATTTAAGAGCCCACTTTTCATCAGTTTCTTAATGTATGCTCAGAAAGCAGCATATTTCCATAGCAAATTAAAAAAAAAATCTTAAACCTTTAACTAGAAAAACTGTTTTTCAACTACTTTTCCTTCTACAATGACAATAGCTAACTGTTATTAATGAATAGACAGCCTAAATTTTTACACCAGTCAAGTGTTCTAGTAATCCAACACAAACTCAGAGAAAAAAAAAAGAGCATTGCTGGACAAATGGAGTCAGATTATGAAGCACCCTAGGCAGCGAGGCTAGTGGAGAAACGTGGATCAAAGAACATGAATTAAAATCTGTCTATCTATCGATATATTTTTTGGCACTGTTTGATGCTGAATCACAGATCCTGCTGTTCAAGATGTTTGTTGGTTTTGGTTTTGGGTTTTTTTAAAAAAATATATATAAAGCACAGGCTGTATGTGAGAAGATAACAGTCCTGTTCATTAAAAATTCTGAAGGATGAAAAAAAAATCATCAGTAGTTATTCATTCAGAACATCTCATATCTCAGCAAAGGCAAGCTGGCTAAAGGAGAGAATTGTGAGGTATAGATTTTCTTCATGATACTGAAAGGTTAATTTTATCTATAGGAACACGTTTCATGATGAATTACAAATATTTACTTTTCCTGCACTTCTCTAGACTAATCTAACTTTATACAGTCTTCCAGTATGCTTACAAAGTACTGTCTTCACTTCCTCACAAAGCCATAATGCTTGACATATCCTTCTGGGTCAGCACGACTCTCATTAATAGCCAAAATACTCTTATTGTGATTTAAGTGGTACCATAAAATAAAGATCATAGGTGTGACCTGGCACCTGCACACAAGACACCACGCACTCAGTTTATAGTCTGCAGCACCATTACCATGGTCAACCAGGTCATAGTCATAAGCTAAATCATAAGCTAAACAAGTCCATTATTGTTTCACAGAACAGGAAATCCCATTCAAACTACCAAAGACACAAGGCCCCTTTCTGAATCACTTAATTGCTTAATTTAGAATAAGCCCTTGAAATAATAAGTTAAAAATTTCATACAGACAGTATTTTAAAATTAACTGGTTCCACTAAAACCTCCTTCTGAAAGGATGTTATGCACTCCAAAAATAAACCAACCCCAAAACCAACCATCCACAAAAAGCACGATATCTTTTCCGAACAGATTGCGTGTTGTGGCTCGAGCTAAATTACAGTCAGTTTTCTGACTCTAGCCAAGTCTCGTCTAACTAACTTCATTTTTTGAAAGTTAACTGCATATTTTTCACAAAGTGTTCTCTCTAGAAGTGATAACACTGGGCATTGGTATGTAGGAAGGCCAACGCTTATACTTATCCTTATGGTAAGGAAGGGCATCCTCGAGCTAGCAAAAAAAAAGGACACACCTGCAAGGAGGGGCAGACGGGATAGGTAACTCCCAAAATGACCAAGAGAGTATCCCATCCCATATACATCATACTCTGTATAAAACTGAGAGATCACAAGTGTCTCATGCTCTTCTGCAACAGTCACCATCCAGTGAGGATCTCATCTATCTGTTTGTTCCTGATCCCAGACCTGTGTATTCCTGAATCCAGTTCCCAAGCCCAGCTCCCGCACAGCCATGGACCCATTCCCTTGTGTCTGCTCTACAGTATTTCTGGCGACCTATACTCATCAAGGGGTAGGGGCATGATCTCATATATTTTTATATATTCTATTACTTTCTATTTTCTTTATTGTTATTGTTGTTGTTATTTCATTAAAACTGCAGTTATAGTTTCCAACCCACAAGCTTTTTCCCTTCCCCCTTTCTCTTGGGGTGGGGAGGAGGGAACTGGGAGTCCAACTGCTCAGTTTTATAGCTGCCAAAATTGGCCAGGCTGAGGTTAAACTATGACACTGTACTCATCCATATGCATACAGATGAATATGATGCAGCACAGAAAGCAAAGAGCTTCTGAACAATCTTTAGATATAACTTTCCTTTTGCAAGCTACTAGGCCTCTATTTAGTGTATTCACAAGAAAATTAAAGGATTGCTCAGTTATAGTACTAAACCCTGTAAAAATAGGTTACTCTCCTCTCAGTTGTTTAGTTAACACTGTGATCCTTTCACCGAGGAGAGTTAGATCTAAGATGTTTAAGGTAAACACCTCCCTGGGTCCTTTCCTCGAGCTTTCGCAAGCCACACTAGCTCTTATGTCCTATCTAACAAAAATAAAGGACATGAGGAACATGAGATCTATTCAAGAAGTATAAAGACTTACCAGAAAGTTAATTTGTTCTCTCACACTCGAATTACAAAGCTTTCAGACTCCTCTGTTCTAAGTACACAGGCCTATCATAAAAATCCAATTAATTAATTGCAATTAATCCTTGGGAGCTGGCACATCCATTGTTTCTCCCACACTGAATACTGGTTGCAGCTTACATCACATAGCAGTAGTACTTCAAGTAAGAATTGGGAGTTGTAAATAGGCCTAAAGAGATGGTGCTAACTTTGAGTTATAAAGAGACATATGTACAATATAGGTTGCCAGGTCAACTCATCAAGAACAACTTTTTGACTCCAAAACTGATGAGCAGACATAGTCTCATAAAGATGAAGGCAGATTATATGGAGGTAAAGAAGACCACGGCAGGTTAACAACAAACAATAGACTTCCATGAAAACTGCATCCTCATTTTGCAGTGCAGATACCTTTTACTCAAAGTTGCCAAGAGCAAACCCAAAACAAAGCTTAAAGCAGACGCTTATGCCAATACTTTTATATCCTGCTCTTCTTCCCCTACCAGCCTGTCTGTAGATGGGGCTCAGAACAACTAGACTGTGGTTTGGAGGAATGTAGCCAAGGACAGGTAACTGAGAGGACTGAGCATAGCTAACCCTGCTCATGCCTCCTGCTTCAAGGGTGTTTTGTTTCAAAAATGACAAACGCATTTGAGCAAAGCTCAACCAAGCCCCACAATAAATTATAAGCTCGAGGACTGACAAAGTAAGTAAGAATCAAGTCTTGACTTTGAAAAGGTTGGTGGAAGGGACTTCTAAAAGATTGAGAACAAAACTCCAATGTACTATGATATATACGGCACAGAGAAAACAGTAAAATGAAGGTCAGCAGCAACTTAGATAAAACTAACAGTATCATACCTACATGGCTTTTCCCTATACCTCAAATTACAGCCACTTTTGTAGATACCTCAGCTTAAGTATTATATGTATCTTCCTTTGACCCTGTATGCACAAATCAACGCACATGGTTTAAAGGAGAGAGGAAACAGCAGTAAAATAACACTGGGTTTGATTTTACATAAACGTATATAAGTTTGAGATGATACTTAAAAGCAATGCTATTATTTTGACAAAAGATACTAGCTGCATTTAAACATGTTACTAGTTGCAAAAGTAGGGAAAATAACTCACATATATTACTAAATAAATTGGTTCATTATTAAATGGGAGGCAATCATGCAAGAAAACTAGTATTTCTCATCACACTAAGAAACCCAAACACTTCAAGGAGAGTTAAAAATCAAGAACTGTTAAATGCTATACAGACTGCTATAATATTTGGAGATATGAGTGAACTACTTATTTATTTTTAATGACTCCTTCCTCTTTAGAGAAGCTGTACATTTATCATTTTGTGGAGCAGATATTTTCCATAGAAACATCAATAAAGTATTCAACCATTGAGTATTAATTCCATATGCATTAATTGCTCCATGACATAACTATAGAATAGCTGGGTTTATTGTTGATCATGTAGTATCTAGAGCAACCAGCTACAGGAAATGATTCACAGCAAAACCCAAAGAAATTAACTGGTAAGGGAATAACTCTAGAGAGGAAAAAAAAAAAAGAGAGGGGAAGACATCTGATTCATACAAAGTTTGTTGATAAACACTGTAGCAAATAATATGGCATAAATAAATATGCCAACTCTACGGAAGATTCCAGATACAGCTCAAAAGCAGAAACCCAGTAGTTTTTGAGAATTATATACTAACATGTACAGTATCTATTGGGGTTTTGTAACTATCAGTATTTTCATGCAAGTTTCACTCCAATTTTTCTTAAAGACTGGAAAATTCTCAGTCAACAACTTAAATATTCTTCTATATTGATTTCTACATTTGTTACCTCCAAACCATAACTTGAAAACTGAGAAAAGAGTCATGTAAATTGCTGAAAAATTCCAATTATATTCTGATTTCCAATAACTACTGCCATGCATTTAATAGCAAGTTTTGTTGATGTGGACTTATATTTTCACATAACATTAAAGTAACATTATGCATTAGGTCTTTATTAGTCAAGTATTAACAGTTCTACTGAAGTATGATGCTCAGTAAACATAGTTTATAATGTTATAAATCAATAGTGACACACAGACCATATTATATACAAATTTCAACATACACGCATAGTTTTAATAGTTTCAATTCAATATACTCACATCTAAATAATCTGATTTCTCTGCTAAAGTAGTTTCACATTACATTTAAATACCTATTTTTCAAGTATTTATCTAAGATGATGAAAATTATACAAGATTAACTTCTTCTAATGCAATCTGATGAGCTAATCAGTCACTTCTTACCTTCATGCTTATATGTCATTTCTTGGCAGCCAGAAAAATAGAGGCACACCAAAGTACACAGGCAGATAAAAAAAGAAAAATATAAAACAAGAAATATGAACTCCATTATGCCACTGTGCAGGCTTTCCACTATCACAAATACAGTTTATCTATTAAATTTAAATAAAGAAACAAATCTGTAGAGTCCTGCAGTTTCCAAACAAACCAGGCAATTCTGCCTAAAACTGTGCCCCAAAAATATTGGTTTTGGAGTTTCTTGGTTATTTCACTGACCAAAAAAAAAAAAAAAANAAAAAAAAAAAAAGTCTTTATCGACTTAAGCTGCCTCACTTCAGAGAAACCTGTCCTACAGTACATGTCCTGTCCTACATGATCCAGAGCCATTCTATTACTCCTCTAAACATCATGCAGCCACAGAGGCTATAAAGCCCCACCCCACTATGCTGCCCCTTTCCTCAGGGAACTCGAGTCGGTTGCCAGTGCTGTTCTACGAACTCCTATGCCCCTTGGTAATTACCAGAGCGCTCAGCCAAACCTACACTAGCAACAGTAACCTAGTGCACCTACAGAGCTTTGGAAATAACATAGACATATAATTACAAAAAAAAAATCAACAAGCCAAACCAAAACAAAACCCCAAAATCAACGAACCAAACCACCCTGGTATTTTTTTGAAAAACTTCTAGGCTGAACTGATGTTATGTAGACCCACTTGAGCTGTAAGAGCCACTGGACTAGCCTGACAGGTCATTCACACATACTGTCTTGAAGATGTTCCAGCTAACACCATTCACTGTTAGGAAAATATTGAAAAATTAGAAAATAAACACAGACACAGCCTAGTCAGAGTACCTAAAAAAATTAAGGACTCTGGAGTGTGAAAGAACCTATTTAGAAGAAGCTGCAACAGTAGATGAATAAAAGCCTTCCCCCTATGCAAAAAGTTGCTGTTTATTGGAACAAAAAAAAAGAACCTTTCTATACTTTCTAGTCTGAGCTTATCTGACTACGTTCATGAAACCTAATTCTCATCTCTTATTTCCTATTTCATTTTATCAAGGGAAGTGGAAGTATATCCAGCTCCAACAGCCATACTTGAAAATTCACCACGTTAATGATATTTTTTCATTTAGCAAATCTTAGAATAGCAAAGTCAAAGATTTACATCACTAATTTCTCCTTCTGAGTGGTTAGTTAGGACAGATACACCCATAATTTCTTGTACTATTATCTACAGGTTAACATGTTTATAATAAAAAAATCCTGCACAGATCAAAGAGAAAAATTCACTTTGCACTGTATGTCTATATATAAAGCGACACATCTTAGATTGTCTTTATTGTCCATGGAGATAAACAGAAAATTTTAGGGCAAAACTCATATGACCTATTTAGTTTTCTGCTTCTGGTGGAGAACAAAGAGCATTTCATGTTACCACTTTGTCCAGAGTGAAATGTCTATATCTCACCTCTGCTAATGACACCTAACCGAGCATTTCCAATGGTTAGCTGTATTCTACTGTTTTCATCTGAATTCCTAGGAAAATCTATAAAAACTGAGAGAATGAAGATGGAAATACCTCACATGAGTAAGCAGCCCATTCTGTTTACATTGTTTAAATAAAAAAAATGCTGAGAAACACAGCCTCCTTTGAGGATTTTGGTCCTCACAAGACCACACATGCAACCTGGAAGGAAACCAGCCTGTATACATTGGATTTTTAGAAGCTAATGTCAATAGAGTTTAAACTCCAAGTCAACAGTGCATATACATATGAATAGTCTGCAGTTTTACGCAATGGCAGATAATAAGACACTAATAAATATATTATTGATGGCTTCTTTCCTTCGTTATGGAATTAGCTCATTTAAAACTATAAATACAGTTACATAATAACTAGTATAGCGTGTGTGTATATATATATATATAGTAGTATAACTGGTATTTTATATATAATCCCATTCACTCTTCTCTCACAACTTCCTCTTTTTCACTTGTTTTTGTATGATTGTCCTGCTTTATCCTTGATGGCATCAAATAAAATTTTAAATGGCCAGTTTCACAAGGGCACTGAAAAGCTAACAGAGGATGGAATAACTAGAGGGACTGCTACTGATTCATCTGTTCTTTCTGGTGTATCTATTGTACCATAAATAAGAAGCAAACCTCTACTAACTGCTGCTCATATGTACACAGTTCTTGCAGTAATGTCTGCAGAAATTCCCCAATTACTGTACTCTTACCACATGAAGAACAGCACTGCCACAATTTTTCTAATGGTATCACGCACATTTTCTCCCACCCTCATGTTGTTCAACTCTTGCTTTGGTCAATAAGGAAAAGAAGAAAATAGTACAAAAGCAGCAGCTTGCTCAAGAGAAACTAGGTAAAAGAAAAGGATACAGAGACTAAGTCATCTGAAGTTCTAATGACACAGAACATTTTTAAGGCATAAATGAATAATTACAGAAGTTTTCAGCCTGCAGAAATTAGCTTCATCAGTTTTCAGCTCCTAAAAAATTGAATTAATTTGTTTTGTTTCATTAGAAATCTTATGCAATTAATTTAAAATTGGGTAAGGGCTAATAATGACAGAGGACTATAAAAATTACAGTATTACTAGCATGTGCATGTGGTGTATATATATATGTGTATATATATGTGTATATATATATATAGAGATATCAGTTCTGTTCTTAAATTTGCTCTCGACACACAAAACTCCACGTAAACTATACCAAGAAAGGATGGTTTGAGATTACTCTAAATATATTTGGCTTCTATCAGCTTTCCATTACACAACAGAAAAATGTATGCAAGATTTATTGTTACTTCTGAATTCTTCCTTCTTCATATGCAAGAGATATCACTATTAGAAGCATAATTTGAAGAAATTGCTGCTGAAAAAAGAGAACCTCAAGGGATATTTTTTTCAGAACACAAGTATTACAGAATGTAGAGCAATAAAAAAGCACCACCTGGAGGCTCACCAGGAATATACTAGGCAGAACACACTGACGACAAGCACTCTTTTATGACAGAATATATCTTAGGCAACCATAAATATGCTAATCATCTCTTTGCTCTTCACTTCCATTTTTGACCTCTTACTCCATTCTCTTCCCCTCACATGTTCCAGGCTGCTAATGTCCAACTTCACATTAATCAGAAATGCATAAAACATTATTCATTGACATTAATTACTTTATGTATGTATTACAATAAGCAATAAAGGTATACTCTGAAGCAAAACTTTTCTGTTTCTAAACCCAGATGTTTCATTTGTAATTTGCATTCTAGAGCAAAAAAGTTACAGAATCTTTTTAGTATTTGTATATTACATACAGAAATATCATTTCAGTAACATCCTAAAAACAAGTTGAAGTTTTCAGTTGTGAGTAAACAGTAATTTGGTATGAGTGGTTTAAAGACTGTAGTATATTTTAAAAAGACTGAGTATTTGTCCTTTGACGTGTCAGTTTTTCCAAGCCATTCCCTCATTTAGGCCTCAAGTCACTTGAATATTTAGGCCACGATGGCTAATGCTTAATTATATAATTTATTTAAAATAAATCCCGATATGACAACAGTTGTGTGCAGTACAAAACTTGCAGCTGCTGAATTATTCTAAGAAAAAGTCATTCAGCACTCACCAGAGAAAACAGAAGAATTATAAGAAATTTTACCATTCATTTAACTAGGGCTTTAATTTCAGGCAGTCTTTGAAACATTAGAAATGCATGGAAAACCGAAGGTTTGCTCACCTTGGGAGGTTTCAGACTTTTCCGCCTCTGTTTTTTAGACCGCAATAACCGTTCTCTTTCCTAGAAGGACAGAGAACATTTTGGTATGTGTTTCCTTTAAAACATATTCAGATATGTCTAACAAAAAGAAAAATCATTAGAATTTTCTTAAAGCCTATCATTAAGCTAACACAGGGACAATGTCTTTATATTTTTGAGCAACACCATATAGATGAAACACCGCACTCTACTGCAGCGTTATCCCGTTACCAAACAAACCTTCAGTCGTATACTTTACATATTTGATGGGAAGTTGGCAAGAAAAGCCTTTGTTAAATACTGGGCACAGAATTTTAAGTTCTTTTGACTCTTTTACCAAGTATTTCACTATTGAAACACAATTCACAATCTGACTCCACTGTTCAACCACCCTGAAGAAGCAGGCTGGTAGCCAAACATGAGTCTGGTCTTAGTGATTACGAGTCATTATATACTCTGATACTCTGATATACAAGCACGTATAAGCAGATAGTGTGTTACATGACTTATCCTTGCACAGCAAACGTCTCAAATGCAAAGGTACTCTCAGTCTGTGGCAACTTGGTGTCTTATTTTCTACCATGGCTTTGGAATAAGACCCCAATTAACTAATCATAACAGGAGGAGGTTATAACTGGCCAAATGCAGCATTTATGAACATTTAAGCTCAAGAATAATGCCTTGCATTCCAAAGGAAAAGAGGAGGAAGAGAAGGTAAAAAAATACAAAGAAGCAAGCAAAAAACCCTAACAACATTGGAGGCAGTTTGTTACTTTCCTGGTTTTTTTTCCTTAGCTCTGCATCTTTGTTTGCAGCACCTCTGTTTTTAATAGAATGATAGCAGTTCTAAACGCTCCTCTAGCAGTTATTTCCCACTGCATGGTATCATTCTATTCAGAGATATTTGCTTTATCTTCAGTTCATCAGTAGAACAAATAGGAGGCTCCCAGTAGAAATCACAATAAAAATACTCATGTTTATCAGCACATTGCTCCAGGAACAAAGTTTGGGAAAATATGAAATAATCCAAAAAAACACAACACCTTATATAGTACCTTTAACACATCTGGGTTTCAAAACAAGCAAGAGTAACACCTAGCAAAGTAGAATGAAGCAGGTGTTTAAAGCTGCAGAAAAATACAATATATAAGCTAAAGCTGAAAAAATAAAGGTCAATTTCAGGCAGTATTTGAGATAATGTTCCTCCTTAGGTACTTGACTGAGGCACAGTCCCTTCTCTAACCCAGGTCTCCTGCATCCTAATTAGGTGTCCAAACAGTTGGACTTTCCCTTTGCCTCATTGTAGAGCCCCCCCACTCCTTCCTGTTTCTAATCTTGTTTGTAAGAAGACTGCTTAATTTACTGTCTCAATAATGCATCAAGCTGTGAGGACAATATTAATGCCAATTAAAAAATCTGCTGAATCACTAGTATCTTTTCCAATTATCTGAGTTTAACCTCACAGCTTTCCCTTTTAAAAACTGATCAGAAAACCATTGTTATAGGAGAACATGAGTTTATACAGCTTCAACAGCATCAAAGATATCCTACAAACAACAACGTTAATCAATTCAGACAACTCTATTGTCTGAGACTATCATTTTTATATTTCTGTATATCATATTAGTCTCAGCTGGAAGTAAGCTGATGATTTTGTATTAATCAGGTATGTGACATGTGGGTCATTCTTGATAATTATGATACATTTGTATTTTGCAGAAGTGTAGCTTAAGCCAGAAAAGATAGCTGAAAAGCACAATAGATGTGCAAAGTTCCACTGCATTTATACAAAAGGCATAGCATCAATTAGTTCACACTGCCAACCAAAGCAGTATCCCAAGCATTAATTTAACTTATTTCTGTGAGTGAAAAAATATCTGTAAATAGGAAACAAAGCAAAAATGAAACCATATTTTTAAATATTTGTTTATTTTACTTTCACACTAAACACAAGTTAATAATACTTGACCAAAGTCAGCATACAATATATTTCCTCAGATTACTGGCTGAGACAGTAAAAAGACAGTCCTTTCAAACCCACTTTACACTGAAATATAAGTGAGGTTTTACCTGCCATATACTGAGAATTTAGTATCATGATAGTCCCTGCCTATACAGTTGTAATTGGAAGGTAAAGCAGCACTGTTCTGCTAATCAGACCCCGTGTCACAGTGTCTGAGGAATGTCCTAATGCTTGTAACACTGTGAAACTGGAGGTTGCATGCAGACATCAATCTTTGGTACTGATTACAGAGAGAAATTCTGGGTCAAAATCTCAGAGGAACTACCAGAAACAGAGGAAATGTCCCAGGCAAAGCAACGTCCCAAGCAATGTCCCAGAACCCACACATCTGGTGGGTTTATCCTTTTGGATCGTCTATTTTTATTTTCCATGTTGTATCCAATTGTTTATTTTTTTTATTTACACAAAATGATCTTAGATTAATTTTATCATTTTGTAGCACTCATTAGTACCATCTGAGATGCTTCAGAACAGCCTGCCTGAGTTTTAGATGCTACTCCAGAAGGGCAGGGGTCTCTCAGAGATGACACGTCATCTCTGCCAGCACCAGAAGAGTATATCAAATATTGCAATAAATAGCACTAGAAAACTCTAACACAACTCAAAAAATTCCCGACCAAACAATCAAAATATCTGTGAGCATTGTCTTAAGTCATCTTCACAGTCAGAGCGTAGCAACAGTGCAACTCTAATCTTAAACCACACTGCTACCTTTGCTTGGACGAACCATCCATATTTCTCTCCATTAAAGACAATTAGTATGGCCAACTCAGTTAGACATGCCTAGTTAGGTAAACGAATGCCATCCTGCACATTCCAATTTTTCAGGAGAACTTCTGGACCAGGGGAGTGGTTGGGTTTGCACCAGGGTGCAACATCCTTTCATCCAAGTTCCTCAGTTGTTGACTGCCAATTTTTAAGTAAGGTGGATGGACTGATGCACTTCTTTCCACAAGCAGCTCATAACGGGTAAATATTTTATGATACAGAGATTCATACACGTTCCAATGAAATACGTTCACTACCTGAGAAACAACAAGAACTCTTTCAGTGCCACAGAACTATTTTTGTGCCACCACAACTGGAGTTAAAATATTGCTCTCAAATCTTTAGCTTGACTATAGACGTGTGTGCATGCACGTGTGTACACCAGTCATAAACATTACCACTGTGAGATCATCAATAACATGCTGCTGTTCTTTGACTTGCAATCTAAGGAATTCAATTTCTTGTTCCTCTCGCGTGCTGCTGAGATCATTCAAAGATGTGTGCCTCTTCAGAGCTGGTTGTGCAGTTAACTTCTCTTTCTACAAAAATTAAAACAAAATTTAAAAGAAAAGTAATTTTAAAGTGTCTTACTGGAACAGTAGAAAAATTCTCAAGTGTTTTGTAGTAATCAAGAATTCTTCAGACTCATCAGTGCATATTCTACTACAACTTAAGGCCTCTTCCATCAAAAGAGATATTACGCATTTTGTATGCCTCAGTGTTAATATCTTACGTAAGATATTTTAAAACAAAATCAAGGGACATAGTCTGGGATGAAGTAAGAAAAAAAATTAACTCAATGAATTAACATAATAGAGCCTTCAGCAGATGCACTCAAATTCAGTTCTTATTTCTAATCACAAAAGCAGCATTTATTAAAGCTCATTTTTAGCCATGTACTTTTATACCCTCCATACGTATTTTATCTGTCTCTGATTCCTCCCCTTAATCAGCATGAATTAATACAACACAAAGCACATGCCACTCTGAATTTAGGGTATGAACATTCAGCTGTATTAGCTGAATTTAAGACTCTGAAATGTCTGCATAAGAGTAAAAGCCTTATAGGCATGTCCACCTCAAAAGTAACTGTGTAAAATGTGTTGTTATAACGTGATGTCGAAGATAATTACTTACTAATTCTACATTTTCCCTTGATAGATTTTTTATTTTCTCTTCCATTCTCTGGATACATTGCAACATATCATCATTTTTCTTGCTCATCCTCTTATTTTTTTCTACCAAAGGCTTCAGCTGACTTTCTGTCTCCCGAGAACGCTTCAGCTGCAAATGGCAAAGGGACAAAGTTAGCTGGGCTTTAATTGATAGTTGTAGAAAAGAAGAAATACATGTATGTTCACTTGCCTCCTTCATTCATTCAGAAAGTTTATTCTTTTATTAAGTGTCATCCAATATAGACTACTGCTGAACCAGGAACTACAGAGCCCAAATAAAATAGCAATAGTATTTCTGTACAGTCTATAAAAACACTAGATCTGCTCACTGGATTTTGTTCTTGGAAAACAGTTAAGATGATCCATAAAAGGGATTTTTAATAGACTAATCTAGTTGTATATAAGCTTCTTGAGAGCAACTAGGTCTTTAGGACAGTTAACTATTCCTTATTAGGAGTAAACTCTTCCTGCTCCACTATAAAAACCCTATAACTAATGTGTAATTAGAGCAATGAGAAAGGCAGCCAGAGGGCACAGATTCAATCTCAGCATTCTGCTGACATTTTCAAGCTGCTCAGTTTTGTTCCTGTGGTTTTATGATGACAGACAAATATGTGAAGCAAATTACTGCCCCTTCTTCCATTTGTATGCCTGAAACACTTCACTCCTTTTATTTCACTAATCATTGAGCTGTTTTGTTTGTAAAAAAACCCTGTTTTTTCTGATCAAAAGATTTTTTAATGTGTAGAGTTTTAACTGGAAATGAGGAAAATATAATCTTTCTCCTAAGATAATTTCACTGAGTATTTGGTTTTACATTTTACTCTCAGAGGAAATTATTTTTCACAGTGCTTAATCATACAAGCTTACTAATATTACTGGGTTGATGTAATATTATCTCACGATATGAGAAATCCTCCTGCCTGTCTTTTCCAAAATATATTTCTTATGCCTCTAGGCGAAGCACGAAGAAGAGCACTTGACTGAGTCATACATGCCTCCATTTAGAGGGACACTGAAGGACAGATGTTACAGTACTTCAACATTCTTCAGGGATGTTTTAAATGACTTATGCCCACAGAATGGACAAGGAGGCTGCATTATCTTGTCTTTATATAATGTGATCTTGAAAAAAGACAAGACATTCTTGAGAATATGGAGTAGAGAAAAGAAACGGTAGCAGTAAAAGTAGGGGAAAAAACCCACCAAAATAACAAACAGCACACCTAGGCAAAGTAGGGGAAATGGCACCTGTAAGCAGGCCAAAACCTCACCCCATGAGAAAGAGGAATCAATTTTGTTATATGAAAGGGCAGTTTAGACTATACAGCTATTTAAAGAGGAAAGGTTGAAAGGGAGAGACATGATTATGTCCGCAATTCATCCAATTTTAGTCTACCACTGTTACATTGACTTCACTAATCTAAAATCAACGACAATATTGGACAAGAAAATTTCAAAAATTAGCTCTTCTGATAATCATTGAGATGTTATAAGTAAATTAAGTCGTTTTCTCATAAAGTAAAGCCTGCATACCTCAATGTGAAAAGCTAAGTCTGACAAAGCAAGAAGGAAGATGTCATTCAACTATAGGACTGACACGTGGCAAGAGTCCTCTCCCATTCTGCCCTCTCCATACACAACAGCATTATTTTAGAATCAGATACACAGGGTGCCTGAGGGAAAATTTCCGCTTGATTAGAATGAAAAATCCTTTTTTTTTCTGCCCTAGAAATAGGGCATTATAAAAGGACATGAGTAAAAATTACTATTATTAAAACTCACCTCCCACTGCAGTCAATGGGAGTTCTAGTACTACCTTCAGTGCAAGCAATTAAGTAGCAATGCAGGCTAATAAAATTCATTCTTAAAATTCTTCTCATATCCTTTCTTTTGTAAGTTACTATCACTCTCCTAGGATAATTTCACCTACTTATGAGAATTCCCTTGAGAAATGCAGATTTTTTTGTCTTCAGCATAAGAAAGCTTTTTAAACTCCTAGCTAGCATAAGTATGTCACTAAACCAAAGTCAAATCTCAAAAAGCTAAACACAGTAATTTAAGTGCATAATTATGCATGTTTTGCATAACATCATTATACAGTGCCACAGGCAAGCTACCAATTTGATTACAATGACCCCAACATAAGTTTACAAAGGGGTTCTTTTTCCTGAATGAAAGACTCCATCCATGCCTTTTACAGTAAAAAATTTCTATAGAAATCTCTATTATATTCAGATATAATTGATTGAGGCCAACCAGGACTAATTTGTAAATTATTTATAACACTGACTTTCCAACATAAAATCTTCTGCCATAAAGATGCCCTCCCAGTCACCATCTGTGTTATTACTAATTAACTTACTAGTTCATTTCTTTCATCTGCTAAGAGAGTATTTCTGTCTTCCAGCTTCCTTATTACAGCATTCAATTCAGCGATTTTTAACTGAAATCTCCGCACATCTCGTTCATCCAAATGCTGCTCCTTTACATCAAAAGATATAGAAAATTATCTTTGAAAAGAAGTATTTCACTATCCATAAATTTAATATTATGTTTTAGCATCTGGACTGTATAAATTTTAAATAGATCTTTACATCAATGTCTGGAAAAGTTAGTTTAATTGACTGAAACACTGAAGAATAACATTCTGTGGAAATGCTACATGATATATTATATGAAAATTGTCTACTTGTAAAATGTACGTAAAGTTTTAACTATTTTAAAACAAAAAAACCTAAATAATACTTCACCTTTTACTGCTTATTTCCTCACTAGATCTCTCACTATCAGCTAGAAGTAAAAAAGAAAAAAAAAAAACAAAAAAACCCCAAGTCTAGTGCATAGGGCAGATTAATCTCTCATGCACAGTTTTTTAAAAAGACAGTATCTAATTGCCATTGTAAAATAATTCCTAAAGTTATTAAATACATAGCCAAGAAAATAAAGGGATTCACAGCGGAAGCTCACAATATAAATTCTAGAAGTTCTATATCCCCATGTTTTTCAGTATTCTTACAAATTCAAGATTTCCAAACAGTTTCTAAAGCACCGGTGAAACAGCACAGTGCAATGCAGGGTCATTTATTGTGAATTAGTCCTTCTAGTGTTGTAAAAGTAACCACAAAAACACTGTGAACACCCAAGCAACACTAACCTGTGAAGAACACCTGAAAAAAAACCATTTTCTTACCGGGCTTCCCATCAGTTCAGTGATATCCCCAACTCCTGCAGGAAATTCTTTCTTAGGACTGCTGTGGTATCGTTCTGCCTCCTTCACTTGGACAAGCTGTTCATCCAGAGCTTCTTTCTGAAGGAGCAGTTTCTGTGTATGGCCTGCCTGGACACCAAGGTCTTTCTCCAGAGCCAGAATCACTCTGTCTTTGCCTTTTATCTCATCCATCTGGAAAGAAATACAGCAAGAATGAAGTTCCTGTAACATTTCCCTGTGTTCCCTGCATGCGTATCCACAAACCTGCAAAACCAAAATTCCATTTCTTAATTACACCAGCACCTAAATGTGTTTGCTAAAAAGAAGATATATCTTCTCTGAAGCCTTTTCCCCTCCCCTCAAAAAAAGTTTCAGCCTTCACTTGATCATGAGTTTGCTCAGTGCAGTCTCAACTCAAGACATAAAATTAGACACAAACATACGCTGAAACAGAATACATAGCCACTGAAAACATCAACTTCAGCTGAGGATACACACTTCTATAAGCAGAAGAAAAATCTCTCACTATTATTCAGAGGAGAAGCACACAGCTAGTACAAGATGAGACAAACATACCCTTTATAACTCACCTGGGCTTTGCTTCAAACCTTGAGCCATGCATTGCCCCCCCCCCCATTGACTCTCTGTTTATTAGTGAAAATCACACGTGGTGAATCTCTTCACAGATCTTTAAAAATGAGTAGCATATTCATGCACACACATTTAAACTTAAAATCTTAAGTATGCCTATGTATTTTATGTGCCATGGCTATAAGATTAAAATGTCTTTGTAGAGAAGGAAAAAAAGCAAATGCACACACAGCATTAGAATAAAGGATAGGGATAAATAGTTCTTAAACATCATCTATGGTTACTGAACTGTGTTGTTCGTACTTCTTGATACCAAATAAAGCATTCTGCTAGCAGTGATCTACTGCAGCTCTCATAGGATTTGTCCCTCACAGCATCAGTGTTAAATTCACTTTGGTACTATTCCAAATGCTAGGGGAGGTGACAATCCGCAGCAGTTACTATAGAAACAGATTTCTTAAGAATATTAACCAATAACAATATACTTATTGGAACTGGACTTTATCTTCTTCAGTTTACAAATTTTTTTTCTTGGTTCACATAAAACCACAGAATTTTGGAAATAAGACTACAATAGTCTTATTTGAAAAAAAAAGTAAAATCATCCACTTCTTAAATCATATATTTTCTGTTTATTACAGCCCTACACCCACAGAAATCCTTCAAGTCAAGCTTCACCAAGAAAAATAAAAGAACAAAGAGGAAATGTTATAAGGAACTTATACTTAAGTCAGAGTGACGTACAGGATTAACACAATCAGATTACACGATCAGTCACAATTTGCTTCTTCAAGATTCTTGCCTTACTCCTTTTGCAGTATACAAAGTATGGGAAATAAGCTTGTTTACAAAACAAGAGTGGTAGGACATGGCTTGGTGGAACCAAGTCAAGTCGTGATTGAAGACAAAAAGGTCAGACTTGAAGTAAATAAGCTGGTCTACACCTCTTCTAAGTTCCAGCTGGAACTGATGGAGATTGGTTCTGATGGAGATTGCTTTCCTGATTTTGGAAGGCTGCTGGGTCTCAAATCCTCATCCAGTAAATACGTACAATACTTCCCAGTATGTTAATTCAGATTTGTGAGACTTTCAATTATGCTGAAAAGGACTTGCAGAAAAACAGTGTAACATTTGTAACATGCTGAGTTTGAGAGGGACTGTGCAGTGAACAGCAATGACAAAAATTAAGCAGCTGTTTCATTCACTGAATGCTATCTGTCATGAACACCATCTATCAGAGACTCCTTGGGAGGAAAAAATGTCATGTAACTAAATACTGTGGACAAAGTTTCACTTTCAATTACACAGGTGTTCACGCTGAACATGTATGTGATTGCAATAGAAATTTGGCATTGCAAGGCATACTCTAACATGGAAGAATCAAGGTTGCATAGGCAGCCTGGATTTTAGTTACCCAATTAGTAGCACATTTCATACTCTTCATAAAATTCTCAGAAGTTACATGGTAAATGGAATCATATAGGTGTTTAAGTTGGAAGGAAAAAGCAAGCAACAGTCTCGATATGGACTGCTACTTGCTGAGCTGCAGCAGAAGAGATTGTTTGAAGCAGATGTGACCAGTGAAATGCCCATGTCATCCTTCACACACATTTTCATAGATCAAAGCTCACAAGCTCATACATATTAGAAAGAAATGCCATGAAAGAGCATGGCTTGGGCTGGGAGTTAGGTGAAAGCAGGAAAGAAGACAGAATTCCCCTCTGCTCTTCTTACTACTGCTTTTTTTTACCACAAAAACTATATGCAGTGAAACTTTCAGAAAAAAAAACCACCTCATTTTTCAGTCAAGTAGAAAAATCTTTAATATCAATAAGAATTGAGTACAGCACTACAGAATCTCTTACTCATATAAATGTGTGCGCATGTGCACACAAACAAACATACAGAGCATTGCTACAGAGGTTATGTTCTATAAATGTAAAGTAGCAGAAAGAAAAATTTCTAAGCAACTAATTTATTGCAAACTGATAAAGACAAATAGAACTGCAGCAGTAACACCTCTGCCTTAGGTTCTGTTTCAGAATCCTGAGGCATAATAAAAGTTCTCTCTTCAAGGGGAGAGTTACACTTTCGATTTCTCCAGTGTAATTGCATCAATCCAGTCAATGCCTCAATTTTCTTAAAAAGGAAGATAAGTATTTTCCATGGTTGCAACATCCCTCAGAACCACATGAGAGAGATGGCAGGTCAAGGAGTTCAAGACTAGGAGAATGAGAATTAAAGTTTAGGTTTAAACTGAACATAAGCTGAGAGTCAGATAAGAGAAGTCAACCATGTCCAAAAGACTTTAGGTTAGCTTAGTTTTACGTATTCTCATAGTTGTAAAAGCTCACGCAAAGGCTCCTTGATAGTCCTGTACCACTGCAGAACTACTCTTTTCTTCAATTCTTACCACATTCGATTACATAATGAAAAAAGTTGGCAGCATAAAGGGAAACAGCCTTATGTAATTAGACCATGCAGAGGAATATCTTCAATTAGGTAAGTGAAAACCAAAATGGACTAATCTGGCTTCCTTGTTGCTTACTCTTTCTATCAAATACTTGTTGTGGAAGCAGCACTTTCATAGCAAAATTGTTTAGGAATCCACATGGTCTAATAAAGAGGGAATCTTTTTTATTAGACCAAGTGACAGAGCTGGAAAAAATCAAACTTTCAGATACAGAAGCCCTTCAGCAGATTAAGCAGGTGTATGTTTGTCAACTCTTCCACCTATTTAGATTTGTTTTTCCCATAAACATTTTGGTTTCACCCTCTTTCTCTTTATATGTGTGTGTGTGTGTGTGTGTGTGTATACATATATATACACACACGTCTCCCTGCAAGAGAAGAACCTGGGCGTGTTGGTTGACAGTCAACTGAATATGAGCCAGCAGTGTGCCCAGGTGGCCAAGAAGGTCAATGGCATCTTGACTTCTATCACAAACAGCATGGCCAGAAGGACCAGGGAATTGGTGAGGTTGCACCTTGAATACAGTGTTCAGTTTTAGGCCCCTCACTACATGACAGACATTGAGGTCCTGAAGCGTGTCCAGACAAGGGCAGCAAAGCTGGTGAAGGGGCTAGAGAACAAGTCTTCTGTAGAGTGGCTAGCTTAGATAAAAGGAGGCTGAGGGAAGATCTTATCACTGTCTACTACTACCTGAAAGGAGGTTATGGCATAGGTAGGTGTTGGTCTCTTCTGCCAGGTGATAGGCAATAGAGGGGTTGGCCTTAAGTTGTCCCAGCAGAGGTTTAGACTGGACATTAGGAAAAATTTCTTCACCAAAATGATTATCAAGCACTGGAACAGGCTGCCTAGGGAGATGGTTGAGTTACCATCCCTGAAAGTGGAAGGCAGGTAGATGAAGTGCTTAGGACAATGATTTAGTAGTAGACAGGTAAGTTGGACTTGATGATCTCAAAGGTCTTTTCCAACCTGGCGATTATATGATTCTATGATCATCCAAAGTGAGTGCTGCCATTAATGACGCTCTTTTCAGCCACAAAACTCTCCTCTTGGGCTTTTTTAAGCCGTTGCTCTTTGGTTGTTTTACAACATTAAACAACAGCAACAAAGGTCATTCTCACTGTCAAAGATGTTCACAGGCTAACTGGAGTCCACGCATTCCCTACCCAATATTAGGGTGCAGTATCCCCTTCCCATTATCAGCTTGCCATACATGGAATCATGCATTTTTCATGTTTTATCCCATGTCACTGTTCCTACTTGAAGGTAGACAAATATCTTTTCAGTTACCTGACTGACCTTCCCCAAATTCCTCTTATATCTCTCTCCTTTTTCATGACTCTACTAAAATGCAACTAGAAATGATGAAAGAACAGTAAATACTGAAAAGAAACTACACCACTGAGACCACAATCTTTTGTCTGGTCATCGAACAGGATACTGCCTCCAACAAATCCCTGAGAACCTAAGACATAGAGAAATTCCTACATTTCTATAATGTACTTCCTATTGGAAGCGATATTGCTATGTCAAGGCCAGCACTGAGCTTAAGCTAATGAACCTGGAAAGATCAGTTTTCACCTGACATTTTATGACCTAATTCTGAGAAAGCAGATGCCACTCCACTGCGCTCCTCAACTCCTCATGGTCCAAGGAGCATGGTGCAGACCTGCCACACCAGATGCCTGCAACAGGTTTCTGAATCTGTGGCACAATGTAGCTGGACAAGCAAGATGTGGCAATTGAAAGCTGACTGCACTAATCTAACACAGATTTTGTGTATTCTTTCCTTTACTACTACTCATTTGAGACCTCTCTCTATGATTTAAAGGGTAGAGACCATCTTTTTTTCCAACATATTTTGCACAACGAGATCCCAGTCCATGCACTGGATTCAGACGTCACATTAAATCAAAATATTATCCAAAAAAATCCTTCCAAGTAGCTGCTCTAGGTTCAAATTTGTTCTCAGTTTAAAACAAATTTGCCCACTTTTTGTAGCTACACAATACAACAGGGTCATATGAACTCTTTTACTTTCTTTTTTGCATGGATTTTAAAGCATTTTCTAATAACCATATTTTTCTTTATGCAATTATGCCTGATGCCATACCATACAAATGTCTGTGATAGAAAGGCAGTAGAGAAACATGAGGTTAGGACACGTTTTCAATTACATGCTTTGAGAAGAAAAGAAGCAGCAATATCCTCTAGAAGAGTATTTTAAAGAAAATAAGATCATCCACAAGCAGCTGCAGAGGGAAATTACTGAGAAATCACCGTGGACAGGATACATAACTCTGGAGCACTTGGTTAAAATTACAGCTTTCTAAAGTATCATTTCTTAATTAATGGGTTTTGTGGTGTAAAATGTTAGTGCCTGAACACAGCAAATACCTGCATTATATCAATGAGGGGCTAGCACTTATACCCTGCGTCAAAATTACACAGTTTCTTAAGAACACATATCTAACTGCCTCCAAACAGCTAAGAGAATATAGTAAAAATAAAGTGTTTCAACAATATTTATCAGATATGAAAGAGAACCAAGCCAGCCATTGGAAAAAGTATGCCCCTGCCAATTAAGCCACACTTCAACAGCTACAATGAAAGAAAGTCAGAGACCTTTGGGGGAATTTTAACCTCTCACAAAGTTGAAAGAGAAATTCCCAGGGAATTAAAAGCTAGAACTATCAAGGCAGTGACATACTCAGTTTTCAAAGTGGAAAAAGCCAGCTGCTGCATTGCCAAGTGTGAGACCTTCCTCATTACCCATCCATATCAAAGTTGTCTCCTAGCCAACTGCAGAACAAAATTCTATAGTGGTCTTCAGAAGAAATTTAGTCTTTTCACAAAATAGGGATATCTTGACAGAAGAATTGATAGTTACTAGGAAAAACAAAAAAGGAGACATTACTCAAATTAACAGTTAAAGACAGAACTAAATGGAATTAATGCCTTTTACATTTATAAAGGGACACTAAGACCTACCAACAAAGTCCTAAGCTGAAAGTCCACCTGGAGGGAGGAATTAAAACATTCCTGCCCTGTGCACAGCATTTTTCACACCAGTCATAGAAATCTATTTAAATGTTTGCTGCCTCTTTAGGAACCTTAGGGAAAGAGGGAGAAAAGATGCCAGTCATCCAGTGGAGAAGTAAGGGTCAGAGAGAGAGCTAGATGGAGTGAGACTTATTCCTAATTTCATGTGTATTTTTCTAAACCAACAGTCAATACTTTCTTCCAATAGCATTTCCCACACATTTTTTCTAAATGTCTAAATCTTATAGGTAAGACAGATATTAAAAGTTTTAATCAATTAGACAAAAAAAAAAATATGGGCACACAATTTCAGAACTCACTGATAGGTCTTCTCACATACATCCCCAAAACTCCTTGCATTGCTACAGTTGACTACAACCTCTGCTATGGGATCTCTCCTGTTATCTCTTCTGAGTGTTCAATGACAGAGCTATAATGAAGAGGTAGTCAAAAGGATGGGAAATGCAGGAGAATCCAAACCTAAGAAGCTTTCTGATCACATGCCACACCATACGTAACTTCTGCGGGGTTTTAATACTGTTCCATATTTCGTAAAGAGATGTAAAAGTCAGATTTGTGACCTATCTACCTACCATAATAGAGTCCTTAGAAAATACTAAGGATGAAACCAAAATGCTGAGTGTGCACTAGAAAAAGATGTCAAGAGGTCTGCTTGATTCAGGAAAAGACAAGTGCCCAGTGGAACACCACTCAGTTAGTTCCTAAGAGGACAAGCATAAATCTTCAGAGGATGAAAAGCCATGTACTTTTTCCAGTCCTAAAATGCTCGAGGTGGTGGAAGGGTCTTTGCAGGAGATTAGCTTGGCCTTGGAATGTAACTGAAACATGCATCTCAAACAGATGGCAAAACGCAGAGAAGCAGCCTGCAATTTAGTATCAGCAGCTGCATGTGAAATACACACGGGTTTCAGCAGCTGATAAGAAGCAGGCTACAGCAGGCTCTACCCAACCATGCACCATTGTACACACTTAGATAATTCAAAACTCAGCTTTCCAGTCCCCAAATTCAAGATTTTGACCAGGAAACAAAGCTCAAGCATATGTGCCACAGGACCAGTGGAGTGAGAAAAGCCAGGCTCCATCCTTATTCTCAGGGCAGCAGAGGATCACAGACTGCCCCTACTAACAGCTAATTGTCCCTCTGCACCAGATTTTTCAGAGACAAAATGTCTCTGCATTACTCCCACTGCTGAATATAGATTAAATATAATTAAATTTACTGTGTTAAAATGACAATATCCTAGTAATGCGAATAGAGGAGAAAGTGAATATTATTAGAAAATATTTGTCACCATTGCAAAGGATGTAATTTTGGGGTTTGGTGGAGTGTTAAACTTTTGTTTACACTGTTTTTCATGTTTACTGAAAAACAACCGCTGAAACCCTCAGAAGGCAAAAGCTTTTGATTTGGCCATGTAAATTTTACCCCTTAAAATCTGAAGTCAATAACAAATTTTAGAAGTTCTACCAACTGCCCAGATGAAGAAACAGAATGCACCATCCCCAAATTAATGGATTATATCAAATTTGAGGGAGCTGTTACTACAGTAGAGGACAGGAACAAGATTCAGAGNACTGAATCCCTCAGAAGGCAAAAGCAGAGGACAGGAACAAGATTCAGAGGGGCTTGGAATGTTTGAGAAATGGGCCAAAAAACCTTATAAAGCTTGACTGCGATAGATATAATGTCCTGTCACTGGGAGAGAAATGGCTGGATGCCAACTGAAGTTGGTAGCTCTGCAAGGAGGAAGGGGGGAAAAAACCCCAAACAACCCAAAACCCAACAAGACTAAAGAAAAAAAAAGGAATAACTTTGGTGTCCTGGAGGGCAAATCGGTGGATATGGGTCAGTGGTCAGAGCTTGCAATGATTTAAGTTAACTTGATACTGGGACAAATCAGGAGTGTAGCCAGAAGGATAGAGAAGCGCTTTAGCCTTTTATTAATCTAATAAGCTATTAATAAGCTATTAAACTAATATGATATAATTAATATTCAAGCCCTCCTTCACAGCTGTGCTGATAATGGAATAAAGCTGGTCTGTTGCCAAAACTCACCAACAATCTGAACACACAATTTCAGCAGTATTAGGAAAAAGAGAAATTTAACTTATCGCTGAAAACAAAATTTAATCTTCATTTTACTTTGAAATAAGTCTATTAATTGACAAGCTTAGGTGAGGCCAAAGAAAAAATGGCTGAAATACTCTGTTATTTTGTGTCATTTTATATTTAGATTAAAACATTCAATGACAAATTGTGGCACAGCTCTGCTCTAAACCTACTTCATCTACATCACTTAACAAACTCAACTTCTCTTCACCATTAATCAAGTCTGTGTTGAATTTACCTTGTAAGAGTCCAGACCTCAGAAGGAAATTAGACATACTGCTTATAAGGGTGCTACTAAAGCAGAAGTCTCTTCATGCAGAGTTACGTAGGTATGTACATCCTTGTCTAGGCAGCCATGAGCTGAATTTATGCCTTGGGGTGGTTTATACTGAAACTCCATGAATGAAGAAGTACAATTATGATTTTCTGTATTCAGGGGTTTTTTTTGAAAAATAGTTAATTATATAAACAAGCCTTAACATTTTTCCTTTTCAGAAAGAAACGCTGATCCAGAAAAAGAGTCTTTAACATATTGTCCTCCATGCAGAATGTTTTCCTCTTTGCAGTTTCTGATTTTGTTGTTTCTTTTCTCCTTTTTGATGGCTCCTAATTTTATTTGTTTCTAAATATCTGAATCTGTCAGTATAATTTTCACACTGTATTGGCTGAATAATACAACATTTCAGACTCAGCTACTCAGGAAAATATTAGCTGAAAAAAAAGGAATAGCTGTTCTTGCTTTCTTATCTTATTCACCAAGTTGACTCTTTACTTCTGAGACATCTGTTTGATTTGTCTCTCCAGATCGTTACTAGCTATTTTTGCTTCCAGTTCCTTAGCTGCCAGCACACTGTGCTAGTGCACATACATAGCAAGAATATATCGTCTTTTGGGGGGCGAATTAAAAAAAATCCATGTCAACAAGCATTCCTTAAATTAGTGAAAATGTATCACTGTTACATTAAGTCAATTACAGGAACTGGCAAATACCAAGATAATTTCATACTGCACAGAGAAAAAAAGTGCATTACATTTCTTTTCAAATAGCCATTTTACTTCCCTTTATCAGGCAGTATGATCTTCCACATTCAGTCTTTTTTGTATTGAGGCTTACTGGGTATTTTTTGTGGCTCAATCCAAAACTGTGAAGACAATCTCAAAATTGATTAATCTTATTTCTAAAATACTGACAATTGTACAATACAGGCAGGGCTGTTTATGTACACAGTGTAATTGCATATTGTCTACCTGTTCTCCATATTCTTAGACAATAGATTTTGCTTTTTTCCTTTCTCATTACTTTCTTTTTTGACAGAAAGCCAAAAAAATACAAGGTTTTATCCAAATTTGTCATGAGTATTAAAAACAATGATAAAAATATTGATTTTTTTTCAAGCTGCAATATCTATCTGAAGCTAATCTGTGATTTAAAATGCAAAATAAATCAGCCAAGTCTGATGAGGCAATCAGACACTGAATCCTGAATTACTCTATCTGAATTTCAATTACAGTCTGGCCAGCCCATTTAGGCTGCTAATGCCAAAGATGGTGATTTCTTAATATCGTCATAAAACACGACACACATACAAAAGAGCCCACTAATTGAAGCTCAGTTACAGACCTGTGCTAATATGAATAACACTGCCTGCCGTATCCTTGTCATTTCATCCCACATATGTAGGAACTAAATCCATGGAGTATCTCAAATCCGCAGCTGATATGGCTAATCTGAAACTGAAGGCAAGCATCCCTTGAAGTGATTAAAACGGGGGGAGAGGAGGGTGGGAAATATCCTGATAATCTGATCCTGTAATCCTAGTCCCAGAGGAAAAGAAAAATTGTCTAGAAGCCCTGTAGTATTTTTTACCTTGCCCCAGATTTAAAGAGTGCTCAATGCAATAATAACTGTCTAAATTGCTATGAATTCCTAGAAGAAACACTTCTGTTTCATAAAAATAACCCATACAATTTAATGAAAAAATCAAAACCTATTATCTGAGAGGAGTCAAGCCACTACATTACAACACCAGGTTCCTAATATTATTTCCCCATACCTCTCCTGTGGCAGATCAGGGAGAGATATGAACGCTTCCAGCAAAAGCCCATGAGACTTCCTCTGGGGCTGTGAGTAGGTAACAGGAGTTATCTGAACACTCTCCAAATACCTTTTTTAGATGTACAGAGTAACGAAGGCCCAGTAAGGCTCCAATTACAATTCTGAATGAATTCTTCATATTGCAGCAGGCTTACCTCTTGAAAGAGATAAGTGGTTCCTTTACAATATCACCCAAAGACATGGCACAGTTGTGTTTACTGGGACAATCTGGGATGACAAATTTGTGGTGCTTTACCTCACCATTCCTTGGGTTTGTGAAGGTTAAATTTAATTAGAAACTGTTGTCTAGAAAAACACAGGCCACAACATACCAACCTTCTTTCCCTTTAACACTTTTTAAAATAATCTATTCTTTATAGAGAGGATTTTTTTAAATTCTACATTTAAAATATGGAACAAAATATGGAAAAAAATGTGCTTACAGAAACCTGATCTTGTTAGTCTTTGCAGTGGCCTTTAATTAACCTAAGAAATAATGCCCCCAAGATGTTATCAACCTCCAATTTATTTAAAGCATAAATACTTACTGCATTAAAAGCTTTGACTGTGTCAGACAGAAAAACATCACCATTAAACAGATATTTCATGTTTGTAGCTTGCCCTTACCATCATTTTCCCTACGGAATACCAGAAATAAGAGGACATACGTGTATAAACACAAACTGATGAAGATATTTTTCCTAGGAAAACAGACATTTAATTCCATTCCAAATCTGTACTTCTTGATATATTACAAATATTATGCTTATTATAATTTTAAATTTTATTTGTGTAGCTATTGTACTGTTAGTATAGACAGATTATAAATATATACATATAGACTGAAAACACCATGGTACCAAACAGAAGTGTTATTTGATGATGAACTCTCTAAATGTACTACTGGGAACAACCCATCTTAGATTTTTTACATTTTACAAAGCTGCAGAATTTGAAATATTCAGGGCACCTGCTGTAAGGAAATATTGTCTGTTTTTTGATTTTCTACAAAGAGCATAGTCTGTTATCTGTGCTGAAGTCATCGTGTTTCTTAAGTGTCAACAAAGCCTCCTGTTCTAGGCCCTAACTTTTTTGCTGCAACAGAAAAAAATACAAAAATTAAAAAAAACCAAAAACAAAACCAGCAACAATCCTTAAATCAGATGACCAGGGCAATGATACAGAAGAAGTAAAGACACTGTCTTGTTTCAGCACACTATAAATAAAACAGTTCTCTGAAAAGTAAGTTTTGCCACGTCACAGAAGTGTTCTTGCATTGCCAAATGAGCCTAACTGATCAGAAAGAATTTGTAAAGAAATGTAGTTGAGCAGGTGGGAAAGGGAAAGTCTATTTATTTGATGTAGTGAGAAAATTTGCCCTGAAAAGTCTGTGTTCCCTCATATTCAATGCAGTGGGACATCAGACTTTGGATTGGGTTGGGCTAAACACGGAGCTATGCTGTTAGGAGGATAAAGCAGCAGAAATACTGGCCTGTTGTAGCAGCCTGCACTGATGAACGATATCACTGCAGAACAGTGGTTTGATATTTGTAGGCACATACAGTAACATGCGAATATCTACTATAAATTGAAATAAGCACACATTATTAAATTACTTACCAGCCTGCGGATCTCCCTCTCAGATTCCCGCTTTATTCTATTAATCTCATCCTGATGGGACTGATAAGCCGTGCGCAGGTCAGCAGCCTTCATTTTATCCGCCTGCATAATGTTGCTCAAAGCTTCTTCAAGCTGCTTTTTGCCAGATTTCAGCTCCAAGATCTCCTGTTGCAATTTCATCCGTTCACCATCAAATGCCTTGCGAGCCTCCTCCTTGGCTTCACTCAGCAGTGCTGTCTTTACTTTGTCAGCTGCCCCGTCCCGCAGGACATTGACTGTTGACTGCAAACGTTGAATTTCTCCATCTTTAATTTTCACCATTCTTGCTACCTCCTGCTCATGCTGCCGGATCAGTAGCTCTCTGACACTCTGAAGTTCCTTCATTTTCTCCTCGTGGAGCTTGGCTTTCAATTCAGAAACATAGGCTGTGTGTTTGTGCTGCTCCTGCTCCCTTTCTTGCTTAACCTCTTGAATTTTCTCTCTCAATTTACCCACCTGGAACATCAACATGATATTGATTAAGAAGTGCCATCACACTTTTTAAAGTATCCAAGGGAGCTTTATTTAAACATTATTACAAACTCATCCTGAAAAAAACAAAGGGAATAAAGCTTGCATACCTGACATCATCTCTCCAGTAAACAATTAGAGAATCAGGGCTAGAAAAAGGCAATGTGTGTGCAGGAATCTGCCATGGGGATGTGCAACAAACTCACTAGTTTAGGGAATAAAATAAAATCAAGCAGCATCCAATCTAGCTCTCTACTTATCTCCTCCACCAACAGGCCCCAACTACTCTCATAAATAAGCGAGGGAAAATGAATGAAACAGACAGAAAAGAGTTTGTGTTTATGTAGGGAAGGAAATGCTATAAAACTCCAGTATCTGAACAACTATATCTCACAGATGCTCACAGAGACTTGGATATTCACATATATTCACTTAGTTTATTGTCACAACATCCTTCTGTGGGTAAGCAGAACTATTTTACCACTGTTTTACAGATGGTATGATCAGACATGCATAGATTGATTTATCTAATTAACACACATACTGTCTTTTGTATTTGAGTCCCAAACTACTACACTCAAATCCACCACTTGACCTAAGGTACTTATTGCTAATCAGAAGATAAAGATCTTGCTTTGAAGGAATAGAGAGAAAAACCCCTATCAACAAAGGGGTGTTCTTATCAATAGGAACATGGCAAATAAAAACTATATTAAAGGGGAGGAGGGAAGATTAAAAAATTAGTCAACAGACTTGATCTTCTGAAAAATTAAGTCTGCTCAAGGGACACAGGACACACCAAAACTGAAGCTACTCGCAGTCCCCAGAAACTTCAGAAAACATAGGCCAATGACTCTAAGGGTTGTGAAAGGACTGGGGGAAAGTCTTACAGGTTATTATAGTACTACCCACTGTGATGTAACTCCATTATAAAATAATGCTCAGCAGGCTGCATGGAAAGCAATGCTTTTTCCAACTGGGATTAGATACTAATTTAGAAGAAAGGAGAGAAAAAAAGGAGGGGAGAAAGGCTTGTTTCTCTATTACAGTATACCAAAAAGACTATACTGTATTTCAACATGCATAATGCCCATATGTTTCTACTATCCCCACCACAGTAACTGCTGAAATATGGGCTCTACACATGTACTTCTCATCTAAAGCAAAGTCAGAGACAGAGATTTCAAAGACCTGTGTTTTAAATTTGAGTTGCAATACAATTACAGACATAAAACAGTGCTTTGTGGGAAAAGGAGGCTCCCAAGCAGCAGGATCTTAGTCACTGTCACAATATTCTTAGACTACTTGCATCTATCCTCTACAAAGGTGGGATCTGTAGACACAGAAAGCATGTAGTTTATGTTAAACTAAGCCAGAATTGCAGCTTGCCCCAGAGTAGTGCAGAAAGGATGGGAGATCTCTCTCAATACTCAGACTATCATTTACTTTGAAGGTTTAGCTAAAACATTTTTTCTTTCTACAGTCTTGGATTCAATAGTCAAAAAGTAAAGGGTTAATTGAAATCAATAACTCTAGTTCAGGGAAGGCCCAGAAACCTTCTTTTTTTTTTTTTTATTGAAAACCAGTTGGATCTAAACAGTCACTTTGGGGCATTTGCTTTAGGAAAAGCACGAGCTCTTCACTTCAAAGCCTCAGATACAACTCATTCAATGAATTCAAAACTACTACTTAATTTAAGATAGACAATAAAATGAGACCGACATGTTACTTAGCAAACCCACAGCACTAACAGAAGGATGTCCAGAGTCTGAATTTCACCTAAAGTCAGATAGCAGGGACAGCAGAATTTCCCTGTGCAGAAGGTGCTATGGTCCTGTTATTTTCAACTGCCACTTCGAGAATTAACCAACTCAAACTTATCCTATACTAAAAAAAACCAAACCAAAAAGGAAATTGGCTGGATCAAGGGAGGAAAAGTAATCTTATAGATACATTGTGGACTAAACACTAGCTGGGAAAGCCCTATCATTACAGCTGTGGAAAAGGTAACAGCTCTGAATCAGAAACCATCAGAAGCAGATTTTCTTGCACAGATACTGTTACTGTACTCCAGGATAATTCAGATAACATATCTTTATGAAGAAATATGGATTTGTTTATTTATTTATTTTTCTCCCAAAACAGTAGGTCTGGCTATTGCAAATTACCCGCAGGTTATATACATGCATTATTTCTTCAAGCAGGATGATGCTTAGCTCCAAGTCTCTAGTTGATAGCACTAGTTTTCAGTGTTTGCTTTAGGGTACCCAATTCCATACAACAGTTTAAGAGTTCAAGAGTTTCCCATCCTTGCCCACAGGATTGGGGTTGGACTAGATGATCTTTACAAGATCCCTTCCAACGCAAACCATTTTATGATGCTATAACAAAGCTAAGCCACATACTCACCCATTTACTATAACAAGTGGATGAGTTTAAAGATAAATTTGCAAATGAACCAGCACTCCTTACTTACTTAAATCTATTAATTATTGCCTTACTGATAAGCAAAGAAAAAAATAAAACTGACAAATGAAACCTACTAACAATGACACATAAAACCACATTGTATAATAGCATATAGAAAAAAGGTTAATAAACCTCCAGAACTACAATAGTTAAAAATTAGTCATATTGTATGTAACGCACACAACTGAAAGGCAGCTTTGAATACACTACATTAATTAATGTGACTACCTAAAAGCATTTTTATATGTGAGAAAGAGATTCTGAAATTCAGGAGGAGTACAGAGTAATACAAAATGGCACATGTGCTCAATTATACTGCCTTTCACTGAATTGAAAGAAGGCAACACCTATATGTATTGTCGCTCTCTTTCAGAATATATATTAAACCACTCAGAGTAACTGGATATTATAATATATCATCAGTCATTTTACTCACAAAGCTTCGGGAAAAGGAATGTAAACAAGAAAAGTAAGAATCCTTCTAAAGCTCTGGATTTTTTGCACTGCATCTTAAATGATCATCACTTCTCATGACCCAGAAAATTAAGCATAGTAATTCTCAAGGATTTTAAAAAGTCTCTACTTGTTATTGCTTCTTGTCAGAGAAGATGGGAAGTTAGATCTGTCCAATAGGACTTCCCTAAAATCCATAAGTCATTGTTCTGCACTCCCTCTGTGGCTCTCTCCCACATACTATGCAGATCTGTACATGTCTGGCTTCCAGAGCAACTAACTGAATGAAAATAGTAGTGTGGCATTTTCCCATATGCTTAAGTCTCAGTTTCAAAAGGAGCATAAACGTTAAAGCAATTTGGCCTTTTTTTAAGATTCCAGCACTTTTTTTTTAAAAAAAAAAAAAGGAAGAACACTGTTCTGTTCATAAGGACATGAAGCATAGCCAAGAAATTAAGCCAATAAGAAAACAAAGCCAGGCAAGATATCAAGGCACCAAAAAAACAGGTATTTTCTCCCTTTCTGTATTAAACCTTAAATAATCAGTGCATACTGATACAATGCTGCTGCCAAAAAAGAAGCTAGCCTCTTAGAAACGTAATGCCAAATGTCATTGCTTCTTTCCTTTTTTATGGTTGAACAGTGCCTGAAAAAAAAGATTTTCTTTAAAACAACATGATTATATTATCATAGAATATTTGCAACTGGTGTCATTTTCTTCAGCAAGGTATATTTGTAATAGCAACCCAAGACACAAAGCACTTGTCATGAGTTCAGTCTAGTACAGGACTTCTCCAACAACTAAGAACAAGCTTTTGAATTTTGTTGCTTGGTTGGTTTGAGGTTTGTTCATTTGTGTGAAGTAACATGTTTATTTTCACAACAAAGTTCTCTATTTGCCCACCTCTCTTCAGTCCCCCTGGCCTGTTCCTCATGTATTCCAAGAAAGAACTTGGACAACATTCAACACTTCTTCAATGCTTCACGGAATGCATTCCATATTTGAAAGCTCAGTTATGCCACAGGTAATACAGCACAATGAAAATCACATACTGGGAAGAAAATCTTACATCTTTCCATAATGACTTTGGAAACTCTATTATTTAAATTACACTAAAGAAATTTATCTTGTAAATATTTGCAAGCTGCAAGGGAAAGAATAAAAATAAGGTACATGTTTATTGGTCTTGGCCATTTTAAAATATTACTGCATCTACACTAGGTTTTCAAAAATTATTTGAACTGTACTTAGATAACTTGTGCTTGGAGTTGGGAAATACAAAGCCACAGAACAGCTGAGGTCGGAAGGAATCTCCTAGGATGTGGTCTTCACAATCTACCTAAGTGACCTACTAAGAGTGTTCAGTCATCTCACAGAATAAATAAAAAAGTAAAGACCATTTCAATGTAAGAATTCATGTATCGCTTGTATTTCAGTTTTTGCTCACTGCCACCTGTCTTCTCAGTGGGCACCACTAAGAGTGACTGGCTCCACCTTTATTCCCCCTTCAGGTATTTAAAACATTGATAATGCCTTTCCAAGCCTGCTCTTCTCCAACCTATGCCATCCCAGCTCTCTCAGCCTTTGTCATACACAGGTGCTCCAAGCCATTCACCATTTTCTTAGCCCTTCACTGGCTGTGACCAAGTATATCCACATCTCTCTCACACTAGGGACCCCAGCACTCCAAATCACCAGTGCTGAGTACAGGGGAAGGATCACCTCCCTCTGACTGCTGCCAACACACTTCCTAATGCAGCCCAGGATACCATAAGCCCTCCCTGCCACAAGAGCACATTGTTGACTCATGTTCAAATANCTTTCCATAATGACTTTGGAAACTCTATTATTTAAATTACACTAAAGAAATTTATCTTGTAAATATTTGCAAGCTGCAAGGGAAAGAATAAAAATAAGGTACATGTTTATTGGTCTTGGCCATTTTAAAATATTACTGCATCTACACTAGGTTTTCAAAAATTATTTGAACTGTACTTAGATAACTTGTGCTTGGAGTTGGGAAATACAAAGCCACAGAACAGCTGAGGTCGGAAGGAATCTCCTAGGATGTGGTCTTCACAATCTACCTAAGTGACCTACTAAGAGTGTTCAGTCATCTCACAGAATAAATAAAAAAGTAAAGACCATTTCAATGTAAGAATTCATGTATCGCTTGTATTTCAGTTTTTGCCCACTGCCACCTGTCTTCTCAGTGGGCACCACTAAGAGTGACTGGCTCCACCTTTATTCCCCCTTCAGATATTTAAAACATTGATAATGTCTTTCCAAGCCTGCTCTTCTCCAGCCTATGCCATCACAGCTCTCTCAGCCTTTGTTGTACACAGGTGCTCCAAGCCATTCACCATTTTCTTAGCCCTTCACTGGCTGTGACCAAGTATATCCACATCTCTCTCACACTAGGGACCCCAGCACTCCAAATCACCAGTGCTGAGTACAGGGGAAGGATCACCTCCCTCTGACTGCTGCCAACACACTTCCTAATGCAGCCCAGGATACCATAAGCCCTCCCTGCCACAAGAGCACATTGTTGACTCATGTTCAAATATAGGTTTCATCACTGCAAACACACGCTGAGCAGATTTATATACTTCAGGGTAACTCCACAGGGACTGTTCCATCAGCTGTATACTTTTACACATTCAAAAGCAGGGTCACATGGCCTAACATGAACTGATATATGAACGAAAAAGAACACTCAGCAGCTTTTTTATGCCTCTCTTAAAAATCTGAATTTATCTCGCTTTTAAAAAAAATTAAAGCAATCACCAAACTGTAGGCAAAAGGACAAGAAATAAAAAATAAGGTGGTAAATCATCTACCATACTGTGCAACTAAATCTGGCTTCACTGAACTGCAGCAACATCTACAGCGCTATTTTGAAAAGCTTATTTGCTGCAATACAGTAGAGCAATACAAATATCTTATTTTGGGAAGTGTTTAAGAAGGAAACATTTTTAATACAGACCTCATTTCCAGTGACACAAGAAGTGAAAAAATAACAAAAATCGGTAGAAGTAATAAATTACCTCTTTCCTTCTCTTTTTGGTATGTCCCTGTACACACAAATCCAATAGTAATCAATGCAGCTTAAGCCTGTTCCAACCATGATCATTTGAAGTGTTCCAAATAAATTTAATTGGAACACATTTTTCTGGGACTGATGTTGAATATACCTTCTGCAAATTGCCTGAGACATCATTTCTACAGAGTAACGCAAGGTTTCATTGCTCCATATTCAGAGCCAACTCAATTTACTCTAAGTCAGAAAGGGAAACACTGGTATTACCAGGTTGCAAGCAGGCATGCCACATCAACTTTCTATATCCTTCTGAAAATCCAATTTGGCAGGTAAAATCAGCACAATTCTTGCTTTTCTCCTTCGTGTTTTACCAGGCAGTAAAGAAACATTTCCTTTGAGTACAAACCTTCCACCCCGCAGATGGCTATAAAGGGAAAGCATTGTTGCGTTGCCAGCGATGTTCGTTCACCAGCATGAGGGTCAAGGTGTTTAACTGAGTATCTGAAGAGTAATGAGATGTTGCTAGGCCACTGGGAAAGTTCTTCATGAATAGGTAATTTGCAGCTGCGTGCATCAAATTGAAACCATAGGTGTCACCTCCATTGAAGCAACTTTGTTCGCTTCATCTTTTTATAGTTATATATCAGCTAAAAAGGGCTGGTATTGAAAATGGAAAGGAATCAGCTTTGCAGTCTCCAGTCATATCATAAATGCACTTTGAGGGGGCAGGCGTGACACCAGGACAACACAGGTCTAAAAAATTCATCTAACAAATCTGTGGGCCTACTTAGATCAACTCTAATACATCTACGTTGGTATGGTGTCCAAGGATAAGGAAGAGAAGCAATCCCATAAGCTGAATCTATCAAAGATACTGTACATGCTGCTACAGTGGGAAGCTGAGAAGAAGCAGTAGCAATAATCTATGTCCCTTTCAAACCCTAATGGAACTTGTACTCAGCTCAGTTACACAGTTTAACTCCATCCAACAAATACAGCTGCTCACTCACTCTGCCCTCACACTGTGGCATCAGGAAAAGAACTGGAAGGATACAAGTAAGAATGAAATTCATTGATTGAGATAAAAATTCTAATAATTAAAAAGAAATAATAGTATTTTTTTAAAACGGTAATGAAAACAGAAAAAAAATAGAGAGGAAAATTAAACTCAAGAAGACAAGTCATGCACATGAAAACAATTGCTCACCACCATCAGAGCAGCATTTCCTCTACAAACCCCAACCTGGTTTTACTGTTCAGCGTGACATCACATGGTATGGAATATCCCTTTGGTCAGTTGGAGTCAGCTGTCCCCACTGCATCTCCTCCCAGCTTTTGGGCATCCTCAGCCTACTTGTTGGCAGAGTGGTGTGCAGAGGAAAAAGGCGTTGATTCTGTGTAATCACTGCTCAATAGTAACTGCAACATCCCTGTATTATCAACACTATTTTCAGCACAAATCCAAAACACAGCCCTATACAAGCTACTATGAAGAATTTTAACTCCATCCTAGGCAAAACCAGTATATTAAGTCACCATTTTTCCACTCTACCCACCTCCACTGCTTGCTTCATTTATCTGTGTTCTTACTCATTGTTCCTTCTCCACAGCAAAAAGCCTCCTGTGTTCACTCTTTATTCTGTTCACTTTCATAAATATTCTCTTCTTGTTTGCCCATTACCAGTATCAAATAAACAAACTCTCGAAGAAGAATAAAAAAACTAAAAATCAAGGCACTTTATCTACTACAATCTTTCTTCCCTCAGATATTTCCACTTCTGATAATCTTTTAACCTGAACTCTCAAGATTCTGCAACAGTTTCCAAGGATCACAGAAAATGTGTTTCTGTTCATATCTGAACATCTGAAACTTATCTCTTTTCCCTGTGCTATATCAGGATCTCCTAGAAGCTTTTGAAGATGGCAGTGATTGTCCTTTTATTCCAGAATTAAATAGTTTATATGTGCAATTTAATAAGATAGATTAATTTTAAAGGCCCTACTGAGAGGAATTTTCCTATAGATCATATTGTAACATCAGACTTATTTAGGATCTTTTGCACTGTGCTTAACTGTTGACCTCTTCCAACATGTTGACATCTAAAATGTTTAATTATCATACTTCCTTGTTGATTCTTCGAAAAGAGTGATTATTTAATATCTGTCTATTAATGTCTCATTCCTCTTCATTGTCTATTTTACCTGAGTCAGAAACTGCATTTTCATGCATAGCATATTCACTCATTTAATAATTATTAATTCTGATTGAAGTTACACTGTCACATTTATTTTAATAACTCTGTTACTTGAAATCCAATGATGGACAGATGTCCAAAATTCTCTCATTTTAAAAAATTTTCTTAAGTACTGAGAATTTACATTTATATATCAAGTGTAGAGAATGGCTGAATTCAAATGCCCTTCAACTGCTCTCAGGAAACAACCAGCACAAAGAGATGTGTTTCTTTTTAATCCCAGTCAGTAGCGGCAAAAGCAACTATTGGTTTTACCAATGCTTCATCTATTTCTCTGCTCCTAGAGTGTTGCTATATTTCATTCCCAATTACAACATGCCAGCGCCTCCCTGCTATTCACTATACTTACTGTAGTTTAGTAGGTGAATCGGCTGCTTTCTTACTCCATACAGAGCAGATACGAATGACATTCATTTTTATATATATTCAGTATGTCTGGATTCTCAATTCAACAGTTGTATTTAGAGTTCTTCCACACATACTGGCCATAACTCTTTTCCATATGACTTTTTCATTCCCAGTAAACAAAGATGTTTTGACAGTATGACACGACATTTCTTTTTTTTTAATTTCCCATATAGATTTTTTTTTAACTGACAAGGAATCACTGTTACACACAGATTCAGCATCTAACATTAAAGCTCAAAATAACCCCAAAGAAATCTGAGAAAAGCATGAGGACTTTCAAAAACAGCCTATGAAATTGTGAGGTGATACAATGGCAACTGAATCGAAACATCTCATTTATCCTAACCCACCAATGTGTGGTGCTGTCAACTCTATAAATGTATAGTCACAAGCAGAATATAGAATTTAAAAGCAATAGCAGAACTGAGTGAAGATGGAGCAATAGTGACAGCAAACACTATAAAATGCCAGGAACAAAATACTACCTGAAGATTATCTTCCAATGTCTGTTAACCATCTCAGTAGGAACTGGTACTTGGGAACACCTGTTCCTAAATATTCATGAATCTCAGCACACCTGTTTGTTTATAAAACAATTGAGCTGATTCACATTTTCTTGACTCCTACTGCCAAGACCACGCTCATTCACTGCAGCTCCTCAGGTTTTCTTCACCAGACTTTAAGGTCCTGTTGAAGTAAGTCCTGCCTCCATTCAAGTTAAAGTAAGTAAAATTGTTGTGCTTCAGTCAACTCATTTTGTTACTTCATCCCCAAATTATGTGTGTCTCCCAACCAAACATTTCCACTAGTAGTGAGAGTACTAGTAGTACGCGAGCCCACGTTCAGCCCATGCATTCCCTTCTCCAGGCTCTCCACAGATGGCAGCAATCCTACAATCCCAGGAGGACACACTACATACCAGCAGGCTGCCTAAACACATCAAACAAATGTTCCCAAACCAAAAGACAGTAAGAGGGCATTAAGGCACACCCACAACTTTTGCCTTGCCCTTAAGTCAGCATAAACGAATCCAGCCACTCATATTCCAGGGTCCCAAAACACCAACAGCAAGATCCACAATGATGAATATTCAAAGAACTGCAAACCTATCAACTTTAGATGAGGTATTACATAAACATGTAGTGGAACTATTTTATAGGAGAAATTTCTTTAAATGACTCAACAACAAATGAAACAAAATTAACTGGGAATATATGCACAGAGTTTTACATGTCTTTCGGGTAAAATTTTGTTTCTAAGAAAACAGTATTTTGCAGGCAAAAATATGATAAGGCTAATTTCCACTTGAGATGCGTCCAATCAATTTGAAGGTTTTTCCTCAGATAAATCATTAATACAGGGATACATGCAAGGGACAAATTAGTTTAGGAGGATCAGATTAAATTAAGCAGCCCCACAGGAGTTTGTTACCTTTCCTAATCTAAAGTTTATGTCTCCCAGGCCACTGCAGCGTCATTCCAGCAGCTTCAATACTTTCCCTCTTAGCTCTTTGCCGATACAGGCATCTCATTTATTTAGAATTCTCTAAGCACAGTGTTTCTACTTTTCTGATACTTAGCCATAATTTCTGCTTATTTTGTTACTCATTTTTAAGCTTCAGTCTAAGGAAGAAAAATCTCTATGGCTTTACTTTACTCATCTTGTCAGTCAAGGCATCCCGGTTCTGCTGCACAGAGAGCAGGCTGTTGCCATGATGGTGGGAAACACTATGAACTATGCAGCACAATTCCAGTTAAATGATTTGGAGCAAACACCACAGCATAGATGTGGGAAAAAGGTGAAAGACTTCTTCCTCTCCATCCTTCCAGAAATGCTCTCCCAACATGCCACAGAACTTACTCAAGGCTACCTTGTATATTTAGTGGATTTTAGAGCACTCTGGCTCTAATTTCATCTTTTGTATTCACCTATTCGTTACATACGTGATCTCATTCATTTCTCTGCAAACATATGCACACAATACACAGATGTGTCTACTATAAAAACCTCAACAATCCATAAAATATTAAATTCTCAAACTATGGAAAGATGAACAGGTAATCAATCTCAAGCAACCCTTACCAGACTGGGAACAGGTAAACAAGCAGGCTAGTCACACAAAACGTTCCTGCAACTGTCACAATCATGTAGTACACTTTATTCTTGGTTGAATCAGAACTAAACTTCACACTTCTAAAGGTAAAGCATCACACCTGGAAGCATATTATGACTAAATTATACTTAGGGTTTGTGTAATGTATACATTAACTTTTGGAATCTGAGTACTTTATACACTCAAAATTAATTAATTCTTCTGTCTAATGATTAAGACAACATTTTAATTATGTGCTGGTTTTAATACATTTAAAAGATGATAAAAATATTCACAACTAAATTTCCGCATAAAAAGTGACACAGAACAAAACAGCAAATCAGACAAAATGACTAAGAAGAAAAAATTTATTAATGTAAATGTAATGTACCATCATGTCACGAGTCTCTTTCCAAACAGAAGCACTGAGATACTAAAAATGTTGGTGAAAGAATACAATTTATCAGTTAGTAAATTCTATTTTACATCATAATCAGCCACGAGTAAATTTCGTGGTGTGTGGTGGTTTTAAGAAGCAGAAGTAGTTTGTGCCATTCTCATTTTATAATTTATTCTCATTACATCAAACAAGAGTAGGAGGAGTTGGGTGAGCTTATAGCAAAAAAAAACCTGACTCTTCTGTTCACTCATCAACAATGCTGACTCATAACAGATATTATTTTCTGCTTTAGTCTGCAAAGAAGAAAAATTTCCAAGGCAACACAAATTTATTTGGCTCATATGTAGAACCTATTGTGTCAGTCAAACAAGACTTCAGGCTTTAAAGTTTCTTCTTCCTCTGTAAGAAATAAATTCTCAATATTACATTTGTAAAAAGCAAACAGCTTTTTAAATTAAAATATGAAAAACAAGACCACTCAAATACAAGCACACACAAGGCTGTTAAAGAAACCAGAACATACAGGAAGTGTTCCAAATTTTACACTGATATAGAGAAAAAGGGCTGGAACAAAGCTATGCTATATAAAGTGAACTCTTTTTCCAGGCATAACTGTTCCACTGCTAAGTCCTTCAGACTCCTGAGATTACAGTATCACCAAACACAGATAAATCCATCTCCACACAGATTCACATCCAGGACTATCTTTTGTAAAGTCAAATGCACTACATGAAATTAATTTAAAAAAAAATAAAACAGAAAAAACTTGATTGGCTTGTCCATATTTTAAACTGCTTAAGAGAGATATAAAAGTGAATTATGAACTTCATAAATATATATGTACTTTATGAATGGACAATTTCTCCTAGGCGTTCTTTTTATTACTCAAAAACTTGTTGAATATCTCCTATAGGCAAATATTGATGGATCTTTTTCATTAGGAATCAGATGTATTATTGAACAGCTCAGAGCAATGGCGAATGAACTCAGCAAATCAAATCAGGCCACCACACAGATGACTTCCAGTTAACTTACATTCTTCCTAGGCATTTAAAATTACATGCTTTGAATTTGGTTCTGAAGTTTGACTTTAAAAACACTTCTTTTTACAACATACAGTTATCAATGCAAAGATGAAATACAATGGTTCCCTGTGCTTTTAGATCATACTAAGCTAGAATCACTTGTATTGCTGCGACTGCAAACTTCAGTGACTGAATGCTTGAGGATATTTACTTCTTTTTGCACAGCATTTAAAATAGTCGGCACCAATTTCAGTTAACCAGCGGTTCTTCAGATTTCACTTCGTCATGTTTTTTTTCTTTTAAGGCTAATGCATTTTTGTAGTGAACTAGTTTAAGATTCAAGCTTTGCTGGTTTCTAACACTGCTACTGTTAAGAGTGATCATAAAATATAGACAGACAAATACCTTGCTTTTTTCTTGCTGAAATTCTATCTGGATGTTGGTTAGCTTAATTCGTAGTTCCTCATTAACAGCTTGCAGGGCTTCAATATCCATGTCGGACTTCTCTCCCTTGGCACGACTTTTCTTTGACATAATTATTTTTGAAGTTTAAAATAAAATTTTTGCTCCACACTGAGCTACCAGTTAGTGCCTTCTGCTTTTAGCATTTAAGATTCAGGTAGCATTCAAGAGTATGTTTCACACAAATTTCTGCCATTGTAGGAACAGTCTGTCATGTCCTGGAAGAAACAAAGTAGCGGGAACAGAATTAGCCTACAGCATTGAGCAGATTCCAACAACAGACTTAAAATCCAGTTTTACAGCACACTGGACTTCCTTATAGCATATGCTGCATTGCATAGCACACTAGATTTGGAAAGAAATACATCAGAAAAGACAACATTACACAATATTTCATCATCTTACCTAAACCATATGTACTGCAGTCTAAAGTCCACAGAAGTCTTTAATTATGATGAATATAGCATATAAGCAGAAATCATATCTTATCCAAAACCTGACTTGGATGAGCTTGGCCCACGCTCAGGATTTTCAAGAGACATGGGGACAAACATAAATTAACTGAGGCTGCTGGTGTTTCACTGGGAATCGTTTAGTAAGAAGAAAGCACTTCCCACCTTAATGTATCATTTATCATTCATAATTGTATGATTCATACTTATTATCGAGTCTCACAACATCAGGACATACAGAAAAGCTATGACAAAACTGGAAAAACATTTTAAAATTACTTCTTAAAAATATCACATATATAAACTGGTTTGTTCAGAGTTAATACTATTTGAAAATCTCTAATCAAAACATAAGAATGCTTGACTACATCTTCATTCCTCTGCATGCTCCTAACCTTAAAAGGTATAAAGCTATTTACATCAGCTTTATGTAGTATTCAAGAAGAATCTCAGTAGCAGACAAAGAACTCTAATTCCAATAATTAGGAAATCCCATGATTAGTTTGCTTCATAAGTGGTTATAGAAGGTTAATCTGTGGCTTTTTTCCATTCTCTGCTCTTCTCTAAGAATAACCTGTTCATGTGCTTCACATGAACAAACTGTGCAACAAATGCTATCGATGTTGAACTAGTTTCCAAACCCACATCCTCAGCTCATTTTAAATATCCACATAATTTCCATCATTAAATGGCCAAGAAAGCAGAGAGACTCCAATGTCAGTGCTGAACCACATTCCTGGAGTATTATATTTCCAATAAAATTGCTACCAAAATGCTTTCAAACAATAAGTTGTGCTTTCCAACTTACTTCTGCCCAAGAGTTATTTTAGAAATTGCATTAAAATGAAAATCACATGTATTCTCTAAGCACATACTTTCTAAATGGTTAACAACTAAAACTTCAGGTGTGCACAGACACACACCATTTAGTGAGCCCATAAATATATATGCTACTCTCCTCCTTAAGGAGGAAACTGAAACCAAGGACTTGAACATCTTGCTCAAAATGACAAATGAGACAAAAGGAAATGTGAACAGATCCCTGGACACCAAGTCTTAATCTCTTTGACAATATTCCCATGGAGTTCTTTCATTTATAAAAAGCAACTGATAAATGACCAACTGTACCAATTATTTCCTAAAGCAACTTAAGTAAAATCAATTTTTTTATTTGTAATATCAGTTGTCTTTCCTTCCAATCTTAATAATCTATCAGTTTATCCTACACAGTAAAATTTAATCTGTTTCTTAAATTCATTACACTGAGCATTTTTAATATACAGTTTATGAAAAAATGGGAATTTGATTTAAATTTTTATTTTATTTATATATCAAACCTACCTTATAAAACAAATACTGGTGCTGCTGGGCTTTTGTATGTAATTGTTGATTCAAGAAAAATAAATTAACAATATTCTTATGGTAGCTTGAAACAAACTCTTCAGTGAGCAGAAAAAAAATTGAGGAATTCTTGTTCTTAATAAAGGAACTTCATGCTGTTGATCTACGGAGTTTCTATTATGACAAAGACTAAACTTAGCCTATTTAATAAATATATCTCATCCAAAATAATTAACTGTATGAACAATATGAATTCAAAATCAGTTGCTACTGTATCTCTGGGGTATTCAGATGCTATTGAGGAATTATTCCAGAAATCCTTACAAAAATTTTGATGCAATCAGATTATACATGATCTAATACAGCAGAGGATTAACTAAATTAAGGAAACCAAAAACATCCCTCACTGGCCTAGCTACACTAATTTTAACCTCATTAGAGCACTCCCCCCAGATTACAGTTTAGAATAAAGAACACGTAAGTGACAGATACATTTTCTTCTCCATCAGTAAAATGAGAAATTGAAGTAACTATGCTTGATGGAGATTTACACAACATCCTGAGGACCAAAAGAGAGATTTGAAATATGGAATGTTCTGAAATTGCTACATGTGTTTTACCCCCTAACTGTAATCAATACTGACCATACCATGTTCCCAAGCATATTAAAGGTATTAGACCATTCAGGATGTCCAGTCTCTGAAGTCCTGGCCATGTAAAACTGCAGACCCTATCCTAGGTTCAGTCTGAACATCTTAACAAATCAGGTACTGTGGTAAGATGCCAGAATAATGCTGTTGTCTACCTTTGAAAATATAGGGTTCTAAATATAATATCACAGAATCACAGAATCACAGAATCACCAGGTTGGAAGAGACCCACTGGATCATCGAGTCCAAACACTCCCACAAAACACTAAACTATGTCCCTCAGGACCTCATCTACTCGTAACTTAAACACCTCCAGGGAAGGCGAATCAACCACCTCCCTGGGCAGCATAAACTCAAATTATATTCAGCACTTTGACTAGCCTTAAAGAGTTCAGCACTACTCTATGAAGAACTCTTCAGAATTAAAACATATCAGAATCTATTAACAAATAACAAAATTTAACCCCCTCCAAAAAAAACTATCAACTTGCATTGGGGGGCATAGAAATATTCCATTTTTACTCTTTCATAGATACACCTTCCAGCCTATCTATTTCAAAAGCAGGAATTATGGAAACACAAAACTTCTTTAAACACTCGGAGAGCCCCGAAGTCCAGACAGAAGGGCTATAGCAGAACAGCATGCATCTAGATTCCTGAATGAAAGGATTAAAACCAGTGAGTGCTTAGATTCCATTTTAGCTGACTACTTCACCTTTACCGCTTGGATTTTTTAAAAAAAAATTAACTTTTAAACACTGTAAGAATAAAGAAGGGAAAAAAATATTCTACTCTGACAGCAAATGCTGTTATCCAGATACAGGGATGCCATCCAGAGATACCTTGACAGGCTGGAGAGATGGGCTCATGCAAATCTCATGAAGTTCAACAAGGCCAAATGCAAGATCCTGCACCTGAGTCAGGGCAATCCCAGTTACAGGCTGAGTGGAGAATGGATTGAGAGTATCTCTGACGAGAAGGGCTTGGGGGTGCAGGTACATGAGAAGATCAACATGAGCTGGCAACGTGTGCCTGCATCCCAAAAGTCAACCATACCCTGTGCTGCATCAAAACAAGTGTGACCAGCAGTTGAGGGAAGTGATTCTGGTCCTCTACTCCGCTCTCATTAGACCTCACCCAGAGTATTGCATTCAGTTCCAGAAGGACATAGGTCTGTTAGAGCGAGTCCAAAGGAAAGCAATGAAGAAGATCAGAGGGCTGGAGCATCTCCCATACAAGGACAGGCTGAGAGAGTTGGGCTTGTTAAGCCTGGAGAAGAGAAGGCTCTGAGGAGACCTTATAGCACTCTTCCAGTACTTAGGCAGGGCCTGTAGCCTGTTTCCTATACAGGAAAGCTAGGGAGGGGCTCTTTACCAGGGAATGCAGTGATAGGATGAGGGGTAACAGTTTTAACCTAAAAGAGAGGAGATTTAGATTAGATATTAGGAAGAAAATTTTTGAGAGTGGTGAGGCACTGGCACAGGTTGTCCAGAGAAGTCATGGACTCTCCATCCTAAGGGGTGTTCAAGCCCAGGCTGGAAGAGGCTATGAGCAACCTGATCTAGTAGAAAGCATCCCTACCCATGGCAAGGGGGCTGGAACTGGATGATCTTTAAGGTCCCTTCCAACTCAAACTGTTCTACAATTCTATGATTTGTCTTGTAATACTGCAGCACCCATAATCCTTATTGTGCTTGTGAACATGAGATCTAAGTACATTCTTAGTACAATTCTGAATTCAAGGAGTTTAAAATAAATTTTATTATCCTAGTAGCCGATAATAGCAAATGCAGAGGACACAGACAGGTACAATGTCAACTCAAACAACTGCCAGTTCACCTATGTTATTGTTTAAGAACCAGTCATAATCAACCAGTGACTGTATGGGAAAGACAACGTTGACAGCTCTCAATGCCCAAGGTGCATTTCTCATATGGTTCAGATGACCTACATTTCCTGCTTCAATTCTCAGTTCTATGTAATAAAACATGACTGAATGGATTAAAGCAAAAGCTCTCAACAGGATGTAAAATAATACTCTTTGCAGCCAAAAAGATAAATACAAATTATCAGAATAATTTTCTGTATTATAGACTAGTCACATTTTAGAGACCCATTCATTAGCTACCTACAGATATCCATTACTGTAACAGTGGAGCTTTTGAGGGTTATTTTAAACCCTAGCTTATGCAGGGCAATGCAGGGTTTCCTTACTGTGGAACACTTTCTAAGTGTCCCTGTGATTCTTCTGGTGGATAGAAACAAAACTAAAACCAGCCTTATTGTTAAATAAAAGTTTCACATTAATTTTTGCAGATTCACAGCCTACAATTCTCAGCCATTCTAAACTATACGGAAACCAATCCCCGGGAAGCTCTAAGTATTTTTTACTGTTACATTGCAGAAAGACCTTATAGTAATATAATCCTGTTGAGCACAGTTGAACATACGTAGCTTCTTTGCTTTGTAGGGATTCCTGTGTAGCGTGAGTTATGCTTTTATGACACTTCACTCAGAAGGTTCCTCAGTGGGTGCTGAGCATACTATTTCTAAGTCAGTTAGCTCTTCTGCCAAGGACAGTAATTGCTTCCATTATTTTTTTCAATGGCACCCCAGGAAAGGTGGTCTGCTTGTATTTTATATATCCGCAGTCTTTCAAAAAATTCCCATTGTCCTCAGGAATCAGTACCCATGTTTTAATATGCAATCCTAAACCACTGCCTTCCAGGTCCTCACGGAGCAATTAACAGAATTAGAGCTTGGGAAGTTTCAGAACCACTTTGACCAAGTTATTAATTTTCATTTCAGTTATCTGGTTGCCTGTGTAATGTATGCATCTGTTAAAACACATGCGACTAAAATATGTTTCCAAGTCACTGCATTCCTCCTCTAAGAAAAAAGTATTAAAAAAAAAAGTATATCAGACATCAGACTCATTTACACACTACACACCCCCTCAAACATACATGTATCTAGTATATACAACCATATAACATGGAGTAATTATTTTTGATTGGTACTACTGCAGGACATTGGAGAGCATCCAGTATATGAATGGCCTCATTCTAGTCAAAGGACATAAGAGCTCATCCAAAAAGTAAGTAGCTATAAGTTTACAAGAAATTATCACAAGTCAATATGCAGTAAAAGGGTATGCTTGAGGCAAAGAAGAGAACGCAAAGAGAAGGGAATGAATCACAACTGCATTATTACCAAAAGTAATTATTTTTTTAAAAATCTGTGTCAAGACTGTTTACAGAAGGGACAGTACCTTCAATAAACCTTACACGCCATTTAGAACAGGAACAACAGAATAATCACACATGATGGAAAAGGATTTAAAGGAGCAATAGGTCTCTGATTTTATAGGCCTTTTTGGAATGTAACTGAAGGACCAGTTCAAAAATGTAACTTCAAATGGGTTATTTACTGTGACCACAGACTGCTAGTCCATTGCCAAGCAACAACAGAAATGCAAACTTTTGGGTGCAAAAATGCTAACTACAGATATGAGACCCCTGTCTGACATGCTGAAATCAATAACCTCCTAAAATTTCTACAGTTGCTGAAGTCAAAGATACTGAAACATCAGAGAACAATAAAAAATAACAGATTTACATAACGGGATGGGAACAAAAAGAAGAGGCAAATATAGAATGTGTTTGCACAACACCACAACTTGTTTGGAGACACCTATGTCGTGCCCAGCAAGCAGGACAGGACAATACAATATTACATAACCTTCATGCAGAAAAGTCGTGGAAAGCATTGACTTCGCTACAGTCCCTCTAGGAGAGAAAGTTAACCAAATCCCACACACGTTTCCATGTACCTCCTCCAGCTCAGCCCACCCTTCAAGGCCCTTCGCAGGTGTACTCTGCAACTCCCGTTCTGCATTATACAATGCCTCAATATACTAGGAAATACAGAAGCCTTGACTTGAATTCCTTCTCTAAAAGTTATGAGCTTGATCCCAGGCCTTTCAAGTAAATAAAAAATACTCATTGGCATCAATGAATTTATCAATATTTATCTTATTTATTCTTTATCAATATTTACCCAACTGACTTTCAACACTATTCTGTGGATTAATCATTGAAATCACTCTACTAACCACATTAAAAGAAAAAGTGCTACAAACAGCAGTACTGAGACACATATAAAAAAAAAAGACAGTAGCAAAACCATAAAGTTTAAATGCAACTAAAAATAATAAAACAAAACCCTCCCTTCACAGCCTTCCTAACTCTGCTGTGACAGAGTTAAAGCCCTTCAGAGTGCTGGGTTAACTCCAGGAAGGCAGCTCTAGGCAGAGCTGTTCCTCATCTCTGTGCCAATTCATTTCTTTTGAGCACACACAGGAGACCTGACAAGATGCCTACTGTCTAGCACAATCTATGTCCAGCCTCCTACCCTTCTGATTATACCCTGGGGTGTGATACAGGGAGATCACTGGAGAACAGTGCTCCCTTTAAAGCATAATATTCATAAAAGAAAAAACAGGAGCAGAAAGAAAGGGTAAGTTGTAGCATTATCTAATCAGGGATAGAGAAATAAAAAATACAGATATTCCAATATCTTTATTTGCTGTCACTGTCACGCCATAGATTAATCATCCTGCCAAATTTAGGCTTTGGGATTATATCTGGGTTATTTTGTTAGTTAGTTATCTTATTTTTGCAGGAAGGTTCCTCTGGATATTTTTTAATCATCATTATTATTTTTATTGTAAAGTGTTAGACTAGCTAAAACTTGAAACTGGAAAAAATGAAAAATCCAGGAATAGCAGCTGCGCAGGAAATGTGCAAAACTGCTGAGAGACTTGCAGTGAGAGGTTCATATTCCCAACTTGGTGACTTGCGAGAGACGGTACCTTAGTGGTAGAAAGCCTTGGGTAATCTAACACTACCAAATGCTTAATATTTACTTTATTATTTCATAGAATCAGTAGGATAGACTTGCGCGGTCAGGTGTAAGGAGGAGAAAAGGAATATGCGGATGTGATCTAGTTGCAGCTGAAAAATGAAACAAGCAAGAGGTGGCGTGATTTGATTTCACTGTTTCTGATTTCAAGAATTATTATGGGTAATTAATCACTTTCAATAAGCCTTCAAGCTACCCCGTATGATGCCAGCAAGGCCACATTCCCAGCTTTCTATTCCATCACAGAAGACTTACACAGCTATGCTGAGAGCAGCACAATTCTATCAGCACAATAAAGTCAATTATAACTCCAAGCAGTTTAATGACAGAACTTCCTCACGTATCAACAGGGCAGCTCAACTTTGAGAAATCGGAAGTCAAGGCTCTTTGCCAAAATGAAGATGTCAGCCTGTTCCAGTGATACAGAAGACTGATAAAAAAACTTCATTTACTTATTCCATATATGCCATCATACTCCACTTTTAAAGCCAAATTCCTTGTTTTTTGAAATAAAAATAAACATATACACTAAAGACCTGGTAGTATCATTGCTTAAATTTTGAAGAGTCACAGAGTTCTCAGAAAGCGTCCACCTGCCTTTAGGAATTTAGGACCTCAGATTTACATTTGACTGCCATTATCAAGGACTCTTCAGTTTCAGTGTTCTTGCAAGTTAGACATCCCACATTCAAATCTGATTTCAAATCTAACTGGATAATGATAAAAATAACAGTAACAACAACAACAACAATTTCATAAAATCATATTACGGGCAACACATGGGGCTACAGCTTCACTGATTCCTTGTATGACCTTGAACAAAGCACTTTATCTCTCAGACAAATAGGTATTACACTGAAAAGGGATTATGAAGAATGGGGCTTATGAGAACCTAATGATAGTTTGCAACTGTTAGTTGGCAGGAACCTCCTAATTTAGTGTCCCACAGAAGTGCGATTCCTTCACAAGATCTATCTGTTAACTTTCTCATAACAGCGCTTCGACAATCAGCCAGCTAATACTGGCATTTCAAGTATTGCTATTTGAGTGAATGTTCAGTGCAGTGAACAGCATTTCAGTCCCCCTTGTTCTACAGAACAGGCTGATGGAACTGCATCAACTCAGGTAAAACATTTAAACTGGATATTTCAGCCAGACAGAAGGTAAGGGAGCAGTTTCATAAGGGAGCAGTGCTTAAAACTACAGCCCAGAAAATACACAGCTAGATACTAACACAGCAAGAGTCTGAAGACAAACTTTCAGTTCCTTCTCAGCTTTAACAGGACAGAGACAAGCATGGAAAAAAAATCACAAGAAAGGTAAAAAGAAGCAACTTTGTGAACTAAAGACTTCCTTTGTGTAACCACCCTCCAATATCCACAAACTGAAAAAGCTTCACCACCGTGAGAAGATTACTAACAAAATATCCTTCTGGTAACTGCCAGCAAATTTGATTCAAACCATGCCAGGCTTGTTGAAATAATTGTTGGCAAGTCAACCACCAGAAGCAGGAATGTGTTTTCTGAAGATGCTTAAGAGCTGAATGAAAGCCTTGAAGACTTGCAGAAAATACTTCTCCAAATCATAATTTTAAGGACAGCATTCCTTAGAGTCTTAAAAAATCAAAGGCAAATTCAGTCATAAATCATCTTAAAAAGATAAGAATATGCAAGTAAACAAAGATACAAAACTGCTGGATTACTCTGTGACAAGCCACTGTAGACTGAGACTGACTGCTGCCCAGATTAGACTGTCTCAAAATTTTTTGAGGAAAATTCAGAAGTTAATCTGTGAACACAAATAAATATAAATACGTGGAAATAAAGCTTCCTAAATTTGAGCTTTCTAGTTAGCGAGTTGTACAATCAGCTTACGGGGGTACACAACTTATGAGGGGCAAAGTTTGTTTGGTGCGTATCTCACTGAACTGCTAAATGCTGTCCAGTTGGGCTTTTTAAGTCATTTAAAGGAATTTAGAAGTGATTTATTTTTCACTCTGAGAAAAACATCCTTATCCCTTTTACTTATATAACATTTTTCCTTCATTGGAAAACTAAATTTCCATTTCAATATGGTCTGCTCTCCAAAACAGCACAAAGCTGGTACGGTGTTTTACATAAAGTTGAGGCCAAGACATGTTACCTAAAGCTTACAGGAGTCCCTGTGGTTGCAAGAAAGATGGATGTTTATGCTTCATGCCTTATGAACACAACCTCCTCGTTCCCATGGTGCCTGCAAAGAAGCCCATGCTTTGCAAGGTCTGAATGGTTCTGTAAATCACCTTTGACTGCAGGCAAAAATCTTTATTCAAGTGGCACTGTCATGTAAATACGATACAGTAGCAATCCTAACTTTGCATCAAGTTGTGAAAAAATACATCCGTAAGATTTCTGCTATGAATTGATCTTACTACTTAGTTCTATCCCTCTACCCACCTCATCCCCTAAAATAGGTTTTCAGAGGAAAGCCTCAAAAGTTAGGGTGCTGGCAGTGACTTTACAGGCCCAGGCTCACTGGAAAAACAGTTCATCAATTAAACAGCAAAGCGGTAGTAACAAAACTAAAATGCTGTTTCCAAAGTAGGAAGTCAGGGCAGAAGAGAGAGGTGTGGTGGAATTTATCCTGGGGAAGAGACAAGCAGAACGAAGCCTGCTTAAGAAGGCTCTAATAAAGGAAGAGAGCTAATCTTCTCAATGAGGAAGCCCACTTCTTATCACTAGCCTAACAAGAGCCCTATCTGCTGTTCGTCTCTTACTCCCCAACACCCTCGGGAGTCTGTCCCACCTCATTCCTCACAACCACCAGTTCTCAGAGGCAGAAAGAAGGAGAAGAAAAGGAAGTGTATATCAGAAGAAGAAGTACTAAAACATGGGTGAGATGAAAGCTGAGAGTTAATTGAGATTTAGTTGTTACCTACATACACTACCCTTGTATAGGAAAGGGAAAAGGCTGAAATGCTGCCTGCTTCAGTGAACAATGCGAAGAACAGGAGCTCTTAAGTGTGACCATGTTCTTTTACTCCCAGTGAACAGCAAATCAAATGGCTATAATACGTATTAAGTTTTTTTGGTTTTTTTCTATACAGGAAAAACCTGGAAACATCAAAAAGATCTTCATTTACACTTCCCAAATATTATTAGGGATTCACAATAGGAAATTGCTAGATGTTATCTTTGAGATATGCTAGTCTTCACTAGTATAAAGTAGCGAGGTAGTGGGTTTCACTTCACTGTTCTGACTAAAAGATCTACATTTAAATCCTAGAGTGATTGCTGGAAGTTAATGGAAATGCACAAATACACTCCAACTCCCTTCTACTACCAAGTTTCCTTTTTCTATTAGGTTGTAGTAACATCCAGCATACCTGGAAACTGCTCTCCACCAGAAAAACAAGCTCCCTCTCTTTCTTTTGACTATTAGTAACTTCTAAAATTTATTCATACTGATACCAAAGGCAGAACTTCTCCACAGTAAGTCTCAGAAGAACAGTAAAATGCTATAATTCTTTTGCATCCCTTGTGCCTCTTGTCTGAAACAACCAGAAGGCAATAAAGTAAAGATTAATAAAGAAATCTTTAAATTGAATAAGGAAATGCAAGCTCCTCAATGAAGCAATAGGAACGTCTCTTCTACAGACTGGACACTTGCCATTTAGATATCATTACATTCCCCCATTTGGTTCCCCTTTTCATTTTTTAATTTTAAGATTAATTTCACATAAGCCAAGAAGAGTTTATTTCCCATCCCAAATCTTAACTCAGAATTTAATAGCAAGAAATTGTGCACAGGCTAGCAAGGTTATGGCAAAGCAGTTTATCAAGACTGTACAGCACTTTGTTCAGGTGTTGCCACTAATCAAATTTAAACTTTTCCCCTATTCAAATGATTTAATTCTCATCCCCACAGACACACGTTCCCTTCACCACTTTCATCTTGTTTATCTTCATGACTAAATATTTACAGATTCGCACCCTTGATGGTCTGGACTTCAGAACACACCTACAAACCCCACCTGTCTACATAGGAATCCCTTTTAAACATACTATTCTACCACCTTCTTTGATACATTTGCATTGTCAGCTTCCCTTATCCCCCTTATCCAAACCGTAAGTAGAGAGAATTCTTCCTGGACAACAGACCAGTACTGTCCCCACGGCTGGTGGAAGACTGTGGCAGGCACTGTAATAATAAACTGGTGATAAACATTCAGTAGCCAATAAAACCTCTGGGTTTGATAATATGTTGTTGGTTTTTTTCCAGACAATAAATGCTTAATACATTTCTTTGTTAGTTTGGATGCATTCTCTAAACAATGGTTCAACATCTAAAAATAATTCAGTAAAGAGGATTGCAGGAATTCAGTTGGTGAAATAAGTTTCAGACTACATAGCTGACAAAATTTATTTCTTCAAGATCAAAATACTTAGAGAAAGTAAATAAAACAGGACTTAGAACACTGAAAATGTCACTATCTAGTACCATATGCTAATACTGTATCTTCAAATTAACATCTTTCATGAGCAAGCAGTTTTTCAACACACATCAGAACTGTGTTGGCTCATTCTACAGCCATTAAGTACATTTATGCTACTCAGCTTCATCCATTCCGAAAAGAGTGTATTCACTGGAAAGGATTTTTTTTTCTTTCATTGTCATTGGTTGTACTTGTCAACTAGCACTGCTGGGCTGATATTCTGTTCATTAAATTCAGTTTCTATATTCACACATATTTTGCTATGAGACGTTCATTCTTCCCCATGTTTTGCTTTCTTATTTTGTTTCCTGCTACAATCAACACACACAAGAGCTACTAATACATTTTTAATAGAATCACATTTAGTAACATTTCCTAACAAATATGTTCACATGTCAAGTAAACTTGGGGTAGACTTTCTAATTTGTGTTAAAGATTGTATTTGACACAATTAAAGATTATATTTGACAAAAAACCAGAGTGCAGCTCAAAGTAAATAAGGCAACTTAGCTGGGAGATAGGAGCCCTGCATCCATTGTAACATTTTTCAGATACACTGCCCCCTGATTTCATATAAAATATAGGGTGTTCAAAGATATCACACAAGGCAGAAAAGGAGCAGAAAAGTCTCCATGAGTGAAAGAATGTCTGATAGAAAGTAGTCTCCTCAAACTAATACTACACTCAAATTAATACTACACTCAAACTAACCCCACAGTATTTAGTTGCAGAACTTCAATACTGAGCTATTGAGCAATAACATGAAATAAACTGTAATTGTCCAAGTTGAGTATAATTCATTAACGTATAAAGATGCATTTTAAAATGTGGTTTTGCCTCAGAATATTTGTAATACAAAGTTTCTCATAATATATTTAACAAAAGTATAAATATAGTATGTGTGCATGCAAACAGGATGAGTTTCTTCCAGAAAGTGTAAATTTCAGGTGCTGAGATAATTTGTGTCCTTAAAAACCGTTCTCCTGGAGATCATCATTTATACAATGCTATCCCCCATCCGTTACCCTGTATACCTATAAACCTATACCTATACTCAGACCATATTATCAAATCTATTGAACATTCAGAACACACCATTCAGAGCTATCTTAAGTTACAAATTAATTGACTGGAATAGGTAAGAAAAATGAAGAAAAATCTAGAAAGACAACCATAATCATCAAAAAATCACTAGGTATTACAAGGACAGCATCCTACATAATAGCCAAAAAAGCCAATTTAATGGTCTCTCACTAGTATTCATTGAATGCATACCATGTAGGCTACAGGCTTCTTATAATTCCTACCTGCTCTTTCCATTAAAACCCATTTATGAACAGACAAGGAGCTTCAGAATAGCCTGAAGATCTGTTATGCTTAATATTAGATAGCAAGTCTTGGACATACGAGACCTTTCCAATGTGACAGTAAAGTTTGTTTAGTTTTCTTTGCAGTACCTCTTGCAAACACTCAATATTATAAACAAGTACTTTTAGATGACTAAGCGAAACATTGCCTGTCTTATCTCGGCATGACCGTGACCAGTCACAGCCTTATCTAATGGTAAAACACACATGGGAATCCTGCCAGCAGCTGTACAGCTGTCAGTTACCTAAAGGTACTACCTTGTTATATTTGCAAATAAGATAATCGATTCAGACACAAGGATGCTATAGTACTTCTTTTCTGAGTAAGGGATCTGTAGTCACATGGCAGGGAAAATAAGTAATATTTATTCTGAAGATTAGACAGCACAGACTGATTGTTCAGAGGATGTTAAGAAAAAAATGAAATTATCCAGGTAATACTGAAGTTTATCCAAATTCAATTTAGATCAACTTAAAGATAGCAAAGAATAATCAATTTTTGGTAGATTTCTTGATCATTCAGGAAAAAAAAAGAGTCACTTCTAAAAATGTGCCTGGCCTTATACCCAACAAAATCCTGCACTCCTAGTTTTTCACAGAAGCAACCAGTCTTTCTCTAAAGCAAAGTGCCCACACATAGCTCCACAATGTAACAGCATTGTTCCTGCACAAATGTTTGTGTTTACTGAACCATTCTGAGGAGTTAGTTTGGAAATATCAGGAACAGCCCAGATGAATAAGACATTGGTATACAAGAAATATGACTAATCAGATAAGAAAACAGGGACAAAATAGGGAGATTTTTTTTTTTCTGCAGCACTGAACAATTATGCATAAGCACTCCAGAGGATGAAATCCTGCTCAGATTATCAAAAGCTTTTCCTATTCCCAAATTTTTCCTCTTCCCAAGTAACAAGATCTCTTCTTACGGATAATTTGTACACGACAAAATCACTTTCCAAAATACATTAGTTGTTGAAGATTCTCTCATGTTTTGAACATTTCATTTTCATTGTGCAGAGTCAGCTAAATAAAATACCCAGTCTAAATCAAGTTGGTTATCTATGTTCAGCTGTCTGGATGCACAGGAACAGGACAGACTAAAAGACAAAGGGGAGAGAGCGGATATTTACATAGCATTCCTTTGAGATGTAAAAATCAAAACACGTTCACCTCAGCAGAAAGCCAAGTCATAATGTTCAACAGTTGGTTTTAGAGTTCAGCATTTTAATTATTTTTAAAATCAGCATCATCTACTTTCTGTTGTTATTATATAGATATGAAGATCATTTCTTCAGACACATCTATGACTGAAGCTCCTCAGTCAGAAGTAAATGTTGCACTGCCCTGTCAATTACAGGAGAGAGAATTTAGGGTCACATCAGTTTATCTGTTGCCTCCTGAACAAGTTACCATAATTATTCTCTGTAGTAAAAGTTAATTACCTTAATGAACATCAAATCATTTAAGACATATTTCTTCACTCTTTAGATGTTGCTTTATGACTAAACTACAATTAAATTCTCTGAAGCATTAAAATGAAAAGATACTAATGAACTATTAGTTGCACTTGACTGTCATAGAAGACAAGCAAATACTACCCGGAGGGGCCCTAAGGCATGTTCTGTACCCTACATTTTTTACTCTTCCTTCTTCATTAATTTTTCAGTAACAATCATGCACACGACAGCTGTCATTTGCCATAGCACTTGCCTTACTTAGGGTCATAGTTCACACTTCCAACCATAAAGGAAAAGTAAGTCTTTCCTATATCCAATATAAAGATTCATAAGCAGCAAAAAGGCAACACTTTCAATATGTGATTTGCAAAATATCCACCAGCAAAGGTTATTTCCTGGGTTGCTGCTGCTTTCCTTTTCTTTCTGCATCACAGTTTTCTGACTAGCCTTAATTACAGTCACAACATCCTTTTAGATAAAAGGACCATTTCTAGGGGCCAACGGCATTTTGCTGCAGAAAGGATGATCACATAGAGTGAGGGTGACCCAGTTCTCCTAATATATCTAATCCTACTAACTGCATCATCACTGCAGTTCCACTGCAGGACTACTACAAGATGAAAAAGCTAGGAATTAGGCACTGTGTTAAACTGTCATCCTTACCATACTTCTCCAATATCAGGAAATTCCCACTTTTGCCTCTATAGCATGATGGTCCTTGAAGTAATGAAAATGCTATGGTGGCTTTTTTGCATGGTACATATATTGCCTTCTGAATGTATAATACGCACCCAGATTTATGCATACTATAAGCACATAAAAGTCAACAGAAGGTTGGGAAACTCTGTTAAAGAAGCTTAGCATCCAGCTAAGGCCAAAGCAATTAAAGCCTTTTTTCTTTATTAATTGTGACAGGTATAGCTGAAGTTAGACAGTAGTGAAGCCACCAATCATATAAAAGACATAAGGCATTAAGCAACATTATCTTCTGCACATTTTAGATGTAAATCATGAGAAAGAAAATGTTCATATTGTCAAGAAATTTTTTCACTGAACAGAGAAAGTCTCCATTTAATGAGACCATACTCAAGCAAGGACAAATACATAGTGCGGATATGGTCTTACTGCCCGCAAAATCTGCTTGGGTTTAAAGCATATATCACTACAAATTTAAAAAAAAATTAAAAATTCAAACTTGAAGATTCAAATTATATTGTCTCTAATAATTGATAACATCATAGCTGTATTGTAGCTTTATTGCCTTCCTACCCAACCAACTTGCTGGCAATGCACAGTACCTTTGTCTTGTCCACAGGTTTCTGAGGCAACTGTGTTCGAATTTAAGTTGAAGAAGTGAAGGTTGTAGACCACTAGCAGCCGTGTCACTAGTTACGTTTTTACTGGGACTTTCCACGCCACAGCTCCTAGTCTTGTTGGCACGTTCTCCTTTTCATCAGCAACGAGGGATTTCTGGGCAATATTAGTGACATCATCTGTTAAAAAAAAAAAAGAGAGATTAATCTAAATTATATTTAACAACTTTGATGGTAGCATTACAAAGAAAAAAAATATTTACACAGGGCAACAAAATGTAACAGAATAATATATCATGCAAAATCATATGTATGGTACCTTGTTTCTATTAAGAACACGTATGCAGTCTGATTCATGATCTTCTTTGCTAGATGTTCCTCAATGAAAGCCGGATAAAAGCTGCTAAGCTTTTTGACAATTAGACCAGGTCAGTCCAGACTGTTAACTCAGTGTAGCTAAATTTGTATCCCATTTCAACCAAGATACTTCACTTGGGGCTACAGGCTTCAATTGTCATGGTGCCCACCCATAATTTGTCACATACAGACTGGACATTGCCACGGATCTTTATAAATACAGAAAATATACCAAAATAAGGAAGTTATCATGTGTCCTGTTGAAAAGAGGACAAGACAATTTCAGAAAATCTGAATTCTATTCTTCTGTCTATGTATAACTCTCCTGCACAGCGAATGTAATGACCACAATTTCCTCTCTGAAAAAAAACAATCAAGAGATGCACAACTCCTTGATATTGTTTCACCTCACATTTCTTGGTAATATTTCAATATATTTTGATCCCATCTGGAAACAAAAGAAGCATTCAAATTTTTGTTGATATGCACAACACGTTAGTTTGGACTGATATTTTCCAAGCACAGAAAAATCTATTTACAGAAATAAAATTATCTTTATGGAGGTATCTTTATGTAAAAGAGCACACTGAAAGCTTAATGACTAGAAGAAAATCAAGTTCCTTAATCAGTATCATCTACCTCAGTTTGCCAAGAGTCTCCAAATACCTATGACAGAACCTTTTTCACTCTGTGGAGTACAGTAAAAAGAGTAAAGTCTCCTCAGCAATACATTTCTCAGTAATGTCTAGTGCAGGCACGGCCATACCAAGATCTCCAAAGCAAAGGGCTCACAGACATGACACAGAACCAACCAAAAGCCCAGGCTTTTGTGCACAAAAGCTGGAAACTTGAGAGGATACCCTGTCAGAACAGCACTGGAACATGATGGATAAAAATATTGCCATGAACACAGTTCAAGGCTTTACAAAAAGCTGTACTTAACGTTAATAAGTCAGGCTTGCATCCGGCAATACCAGTCCCCCCCAAAAAACTCCTAAATTACTTCCTTTGCTGGAAAATACTGCATTCATTTCCAGTGTTTTAAGGTTACCAAGTTGATTCTGTAGTTAGTGGCTTAAGAACTAAATCCTTGGGGAAAATCTTAGCAGCTTATTTGTTCAATAAAGACAGCCATCTAGGCAGCATTTAATGGAGAAAGAAAAAAATCTGTATAGTTATTTCCTCAGGGCCAAATTCACTGCTGTGAGAAATATTTTTGAAGAGTATGAAAGTATAGCTAGGGCTAGATCATGGCAAGAGATCAAAGCACTGAAACAACTTTGTCAGCATCTTTAAGTAGCACAGAAGGTTGGAAAAGAGGAATTCAATTTATTTATATAGTATCAAACCTCCTCAGGGAGAAAGGGAGGCCAAGAGACTATTTATTACGACGACACATACGCCTGACTTCACTGTATCTTCATCATCCTTTCTGAGTTACCTTGTTTGTAAATATTCCAATATTGTTATTTCACATAAACTAACAATTTATTGCTTTCTTCTAGCCTTCAGGAAGCAATATGAATCCATTTGAGTAAAAGTGAAAAGAGAAGGTTTTCCTGTATTAACATGCGAATGTAGAAACACCTAGAAGACAGCAACCATTTGCATGTCAAAGTAATGGCAGCAATCAGGCTAAGTAAAATGACAACCAAAATAAATAAATAAATAAATAAATAAATAAATAAATAAATAAATAAATAAAATAAGCATATCACATTGTTAACATGTGGTAACAGCAAAGTACTTGCCCTGAATATTTCCGGAGCCCTCTCTATATCCTTGTACAGCTGATCCCCATTTTGAAGACTTTTTGGAAACAAAGCTTTTTGGTTTTAAAATGACTAAGTATAAAACACAGTAGACAGCGACAAGAATGACCCAAACAAAAGGCAGCTCCTTTGGGAATACAATGCTGAGCACATCTGTGGATTCTCTGCTGCAGTTGCCAGAAATTCTGCTTGGCAAATGCTTTGTAATGGGAATGTACATCAACACTGGCTTTTTGTGAGAAGTTACTCTAATTGACAGCTGGAGGTAAGAAGGAGTTCTTTCTTGCCACGAAATGTTCAAGTATTTAAAAAGCATATTTCTTTCAAAAAAAACCCACAACATGTTACTACAGTCCCTTGTTTCTACTCTAAAACATTATATCCGCAATATTACTTTGATTCATAATTTTGTCAGTAAGACAGCTCTTTGTCATGCATATAAATTGCATACAAAAAGATTGCTTCTTCCATTCTTGTCTCCAGTCCTTAATTTCTAAGAATGTGATATTTGGGGTTTTTTTAATCAGATTCCCTGGGATAGCCAGTAAAGCAAAGAATTTATTTACACATAAATAAAAGCGGCACAGATGCAGCCTTTCATGAATGGGATTTGACATGTCGACAGCCAAAACACATCAGCTGCTTCATCTCTCCTTTACCCATTCAGTCTCCACCTAAAACAGCATATTACAACCAGCAATGTGATGCTGTCTGCTGTGGCTGCACCAAAAGCAGAAGTAAAAAATAAAAAAGAAAGGGGGAAAAAAAAAGTAGTATTTAAAAGTATCACCAGAAAGTAAAGACACTATAAAACATTGTGAATACATGGCCCAAGGTAGAAAAAGCACAGATCGTGCCACAGAGGCACCATCTTTCAACACACAGACTTACCATCAAGAAAACACAGTGACGTGACGTTTATAGAGCATTCTGTATATTCTCAACAAGTCACATTTAGTAAAAGGCACAACCACCATTCTCCATCCTTTATAGAGTAAACAAACTTAAAGAAGACAGAATTACTTAGGGAAATTTTTCCTAGTTCTTATTTTTATCATGAATTTTGAAGCCAATACAGCAGAAATGATAAGGAGCAGACATGATAAGGAGCAGGTTCTTGCCTACAAATACTCGTTCAGTGACTACCCGAATACTGATGGAAACATTCCTGATCTGTTTTAAGCTGTTGTTTTCATTACAAAATATGTCTTTGGTGGATGCAACACAGAATTTTTATTCGGATACTACAAACAATGACAGATATAAAAGGAGTCACACACATTCTGCCTCATCTATATTATAGCTTTTTGATTTGGCATCCCCATAACAAGTCACTCCTTGGGATTCATTTAAACATCTGTCAGCAATGCTGGACTGACAAAAATAGGTCAACAATTCTGTGTTGTTCTATACTGCCTCACTGCCAATTCCCAGACGGAGGGCCTACAAATGGCTGGTAGGCAGCACATCGCACAACAGTGCTTTCATAGGAATTTATATAATTCCTGCCACCTTGTTCTTTTAATTGGATTGTCAATGCGAAGAAAAATCTTCCTACTCTTTCTCTTCTTTTCTGAAGTAGGAAGCAACAGGAATTCTTGAGTGGGTGTTTCAGAAGAATGTGAGTGTGACTTGTTTTTAAAGTTAATTTAAGACCATAAAATACACTTGGAAAATAAGTTAATTACAGTATTTACTACATTTTATGTGACAAATATGGTGTGCAAACTGCAGGACACAGTCGCTTTTGTGTGTGAAAGTAGGCAAATTATGTTTTCTATGTTATTTAGTGCTTACACGTAATAAAAATGTTCAACAACTTTCTTGGTAATTAAGATGACTGGGAAGTAGTACTCAGATATGAGAGAGTTATCCATGTTAAATTATCTCCTTAAAGGCTACCAATAATTAACTAATAATGTTAGGAATTACATTATGTATTCTCTCCTGTAATCCTTTCTGTATTTATCCCTTGAATGTGGTAAAAATGAAGGGAGATGTTGTGCCATTGTTCTCTATTGGCAGTAGTTTAGTCCCTCATCAGTTTCAAGCTGTTGAATACATTTTTTTGTGTTTTGCAGTGACACAGCAATTGAAGTTATTTTGTCCTGCTTTTACACAGCTTACTCAAAGACACAGTCTGGAACAACAAAGGTTTACAAGACTATTTTTCCTCTCTACTCCCACACACAGAGTCCTGTACTGTATCATCAAGATTACCATGACGGCTGATCTAAGATCATCAGTTAGACTGGCTTTAAATGACCATAAGCCTAGTGACGGACTCTCTTCCTCACTATTTCAGATATTAGAGATTTTGCAGTTTTAAAGCCTGAACAATGATACTTCACATATCTGTCACTGAGAAGGCAATAACACATATTTGTATGCCCAAAGTCCTTCATATGATGGACAAGCAAAGGTTTCTGCTTGCAGAAAGAATTCCTTTTTTTCTACAGGTGCTCTTCAGGGTCTCGTGTTTATTAAATTTAAGTCTAAGACGAGATTTATTAGGCTATTCTGGCCTTTTAGCTTCTGTGATGTATGTCTCGTTCATTTACTATTTTGCCTTACCAGTTCATGTAGTAGGTAAGTATGTATGAGATTTATTTAGCATGTCTGGGCAACAGTGAATACATATGTGTGGCCCTGTACAGAAACAAATGGATTCCCACACCTGAACAACCCAAAGTCTGCTTGTTATATCTTAACTCTAAACACACCTTATACAAATGCTAAAATTTACTCATTTGTTTTAAATGACTTTGATATGATTAATTAAAAAGAAAGTACTTTTCACATCAGCAATTAGCATGAGTCTGGAAACTTCCACATATGACTATTGCTACAAATAATCACATGCACTTGAAATTCCTTTGCATACTCATAATAAGCCTGCACTGTGTCACAACAGTGACACTTCGTGGGATGAGTTTTATTTTTCAGACGTTTTGTCAAACCATTAACAAAAGTCTTCTTGCAGTTGTAGGCAGTTCTTTCCTTTAAAAGCCAGGTCCTTACAGATACCAGCAGTCTTAAAATACGTTGTTCAATACAAGAAAATTTGAAATTAGTACGTTTAAAATTCCAACCAAAATGATAGCCACGTGCTACTCTGAAGGTATTTGCAAGCTGGAAGTTGGTATCATTTGAACAACTGGAAAAGTACAAGCTTCTGCCTTACAGTGTTACAAGATTCTTGTAGGATCACATAGTGAAAAAAACAAAAAACAAAAAACATGGAAGTACAAGTAGCTACGTGAAACAAGTCAAAGATTTGGAAAACCAGAATATATTATCTAAACAGGATAAAATTCTCTCTCAAGAGGGGGTAGATAAGATGGCAAAGGCCCATTACAGAGAGTCCACTATAATGCTACTATCTCTTTCTGATTCTGCAAGATATATATTCCTAGGCACAGACATGCATGGAAACAAAAAGTCAGATCTAGTCAAGTTAGAAGTAACATTAGGTTGGGAGAAATTTTATTTTTAAATTTCAGCATTAGCTATTATTATTATTATTGCTTTTTAAAGCACAGCCCTCTTAACTTTGAATCAGTTTTGCAGGATCAACTAGCACATACTCTATCTTTGCCTTCCTTGATTTTAGATTGGTCAACATCTCATCTACAACCTAGTTATCAACCAACCCTATGTGCCAGTTCCCTCCTCTCTGTCCCTCCACATATAAGCCCCTACCTTCATTTTTATTACTGACACACAGTGCCTATCTTAAGGCTAAGAAAACATGAGAAAACACAAATTATTTACATCAAGTCCACAGTTTCACTGAGCTGTCATCCAAATCTAACTACACCGGTCACTGCTAGTATTTCTCCTTTGCAGACAATATATGCAAGGAAAGAGGTTTACTCAAGGTCACCCAGTGAGTCAGCAACAAACCGTGAAAAGGATTCTGAGCAGTCCAGTATGTGCTTGGACTGCAGCTCAGCACCTAACCTTGCCTGGGAAGAAAAGTTGTGCTTTCTATAACTAATGGCACCAATTAGCTTTGTCAAGACACAAACTGAGCAGTCTCATTGATGTTATGGTTCTGGTGTATCATAAGCAAATGCTTCAACTCTAACAGCAAAGTTACAAACATCTATATTTTTCAGAGTAGCTATGAAGTGCACAGATCCTGCATGAACTGTAAACACTTCATAATGATCATAAAAATGACACATGTACAATACATCTGCAAATTCTATGCTTCTCAGTTTTTTCCTCCAGATTTCAACAAAGACTTGAGATTTAATAAATATCAGAATCCAGCTAGAGTATTATTCTACCTGCCCATAAAAGGGACATTTTTCTGCTCAGAGAGAGCATGTTAAGGCTATTTAGAATCATAGAATCACCAGGTTGGAAGAGACCCATCGGATCATTGAGTCCAACTATTCCTATCAAACACTAAACTATGTCCTTCAGGACCTCATCTACCCGCGCCTTAAACACCTCCAGGGAAGGTGAATCAACCACCTCCCTGGGCAGCCTATTCCAATGCCCAATGACCCTTTCCGTGAAAAACTTCCTCCTAATCTCTAGCCTAAATCTCCCCTGGCGGAGCTTGAGGACATCCCCTCTTGTCCTGTCCCCTGTCACTTGGGAGAAGAGGCCAGCTCCCTCCTCTCTACAACATCCTTTCAGGTAGTTGCAGAGAGCAATGAGGTCTCCCCTCAGCCTCCTCTTCTCCAGGCTAAACAACCCCAGCTCTCTCAAACGTTCCTCATAAGGCCTGTTCTCCAGCCCCTTCACCAGTTTCATTGCTCTTCTCTGGACTCGCTCCAGAGCCTCAACATCCTTCTTGTGGTGAGGGGCCCAGAACTGAACACAGGATTCAAGGAGCGGTCTCACCAGTGCCGAGTACAGAGGGAGAATAACCTCCCTGGACCTGCTGGTCACACCGTTTCTGATACAAGCCAGGATGCCATTGGCCTTCTTGGCCACCTGGGCACACTGCTGGCTCATGTTCAGCCGGCTGTCGACCAACACCCCCAGGTCCCTCTCCTCCTGGCAGCTCTCCAAACAGACCTCACCCAGTCTGTAGCTCTGCATAGGGTTGTTGTGCCCCAAGTGCAGGACCCGGCATTTGGCCTTGTTAAACCTCATCCCATTAGACTCAGCCCAGCGGTCCATCCTGTTCAGATTCCTTTGCAGAGCCTCCCTACCCTCCAGCAGATCAACACTTCTACCCAGCTTAGTGTCATCTGCAAACTTGCTAAGGAGGAGGTGGCAGAATTTTCATTCTTCCAGAAACCTTGGTAAGTCCAAGTAATCAAAAACAAGTATAACAGTTCGAAAAAGGCACTGTTTGATTCAAAGACATCACTATCTTTAAGTAAGGGACTTGACACTACTTTAACATGAAAAAAAAGAGTTCATTCCAATTAATATAATAATAATGGGGAATGGCAAAAAAAATCAATCTAAATGCTCTTCAGCTACACGCACTTATGGAAAGGTTACTCAGTGATGAAGTGACATCCCTATCCAGCCTTTTTGCCAAGAGCACCATAAGGGAATGCTGTAGAGATACAGTAACATGTAAGCATGCTGGCTGTTAAATTCTAGTTCTCTGTTATTCCAGTCCAGTTATTTACCAAACGGAATTCTTCATATGTCTCTGCCATGAGGATTTCATGTCGGACAGTGGCACCCTTCATAAGACATCGTACAGAATTTTACAACTATTAATGAAAACGCATGTACTAGTCAAAAGGTATTTAGGTATCCAGAGATACAAATGGTCAGTGGTATTTATTAAAATAGGCAAACATTATATGCTAAGTGCAACTTATGTACCATTGATTTTTCATTCAATAAGACTGACGACTACAAATCCTGTGTTACTGCAAAGCAAAGGCTTTGACATTTTTGGTTCTTCCTTAATTCAATAACAGCACCAAAACCGTAGTTCAGATGTATTAAAAATAAGTCTAGGACTATTGGATATCAAAATGACAAACTTAATTGGCAGGGGAGGGTGTACTGGATTACATTCTCCCTCTGCTGCATCTCTTCTCTTACCTTCATGATATACCGAGAATGAACTTTCACTTTCCCATTGGTGACAAATACCTCACTTCTGTCAGTACTCTTCATCACATTAATACCCTTTGTGTGCCATGAGTTCTAATATTTTTTCTTCTAGGCATGTTCTGGCTGATACATATCTAGTTAAACTCAGAACAAGTCTTCTTAGCTCCAGCATAAGCTGGCTTTTCAAGACTGCTTCTTGTGTTTCAGACCTGACTAGAAGACTGCATGCCAAAGAACTTGTCTAACCCTTGCACTGACATTAGCTGGATTTAACAAAAGGTACAGAACTGCCCCTGCCTCCAAACATTGTCTTGCCACTACAGTCACTGTCCTTTCTGTAGACTAAACATCTACAGATGAGGACTAAGGAAAACTGTTGGAGCAACTTAGTCAGTAAGGAGCAGAAACGTAGGAATCTGCTGAGTTATATTTTAACAGAGCTTTGCCTTCATTTTTATATCATGAAGTTCAGCTTCTAGCCTCCCTAGCAGTAGCTGAAAATACCAGCTGTGAAAATCTGAGTGTCCTAAATATAAGGCTGCTGTGACGTTAGAGAAACTAATCTTCTTCCATGAAGTAAATAAATTAAAAGTAGAAACATACCTCTCAAACTCTGGTGCCCAAGATCCTTTTTCCTTCCTCTCATCACACCTTTATCCTACATGTATGTATAAATTTACATAAACACATTAACACATATGCTGTACACCTCATCAGGAGGTTACTGTTAAATGCTGTTCAGAAATGGCTATAGACCTGGCAGGAAAAGTCCAGTTCTAGGATGCTTAATATCCTGGTCCCTCAGCCCCAGACACAGTGACCACACCAAAGCATCACATCAGTGTTCACAAAGGTCAGGAGGAACTTGAGCTGGACCATGCAATATCCCAGTAAAACAGCCATGCCTCATACCTGCAACACGAGGACAGGCCAGCCTAAGGGTCACAGTGCACAGGGAGCATTCCTGGAGCAGGGTGGGCTTTCCCATGTTTGTTACACTCCCTTTGGCATTTCAGAGATTTGCTTGCATTAGTACAAATGTGCAAAATGCCCAGCTTTCAGGAATATGAATGTGGGGACCAGGTACAGACACAAACCTGTTTCTAACATTTCTGTAAAGGAACTCCTTGCAGCTCTCGTCATCATGACATATGCTGAGCTTAACATTCTTGCTGGCTTGTCAGTAGTAACATAGTTCAGCTTCATTTACTTTGCCAGTTCATAAAGTTCAAGCTCAGCAGCCTTAACTGCAGCTCAGTGCTGTTCTCTCATTTCCACAACAGTGGAAAGGGGAGTGAACCCCTTTCTTTTGTTGGTTCACTCTCATACACACACCCTTTTTCCTTTTTAACTTTTTTTCTTTTAAAATGTCCTATTGCCCTACTAAAATTGCAAAAAATATGGGTTCTAGGAAAAGTGTAAATCTGGTTTTTTGTTTGTTTGTTTTATAAATATTAAATTTTTAATTAATACTCTTCAAACATTATGCCAAGAAAGTTCAAGTCAAGTTCATTGCAATACCAAATATCAGAAACGGTGTGACCAGCAGGTCCAGGGAGGTTATTCTCCCTCTGTACTCAACACTGGTGAGACCGCTCCTTGAATACTGTGCTCAGTTCT
>WAAB01007023.1:353870-365654 GCA_013389865.1 Piaya cayana
GGTCATTGGGCATTGGAATAGGCTGCCCAGGGAGGTGGTTGATTCACCTTCCTTGGAGGTGTTTAAGGCACGGGTGTATGAGGTCCTGAGGGACATGGTTTAGTGTTTGATAGGAATGGTTGGACTTGGTGATCCGGTGGGTCTCTTCCAACCTGGTGATTCTATGATTATATAAATATTTTTTTATTCACAATTTGGTTAAGATGTTTTATATCTCAAAATTATCTGCAATAGTAATGATGACCTAATTTGTTTTCCTGACAGAGCTAAAAGTATTAATTTATTTTTCACTTTCTTTATAACATCATAATTAATACAAAATACAAAATTATGAGTTTTCTGAAAAAAAATACTGCATTGCATTACTATCTATAACCTGAATGCTGAACAGGAATATTCTGAGAAATTATTTGCCTGGTTCCAGGCTTGCTTGTTGGGTTTCTTTTAATTTGGTTACCTCATGTTTGATAAATCATTTGGCTTTATACCACCTTTTTTTAACAGTGTGTTTATATAAACACCTCCCAGTAAACAGTTTCAGATGAAATAAGCTGCTGCTTGAGTCAGCAAAGATATACTAGAAAAAGAGAACCAACATATGCATGCTACTGCATCAGAGTATCCATATTTATTAGGCACTATGGAACAATAAAGTCAAGGAAAGCACAACCATCAGCAGAAGTGCACCTGTTAGTGATAAAAGAATATATTGAAGAAGCTGAGTAAAAAGGATGCAGCCCTAGGATATAATTAATCTGGCTTTACTTAGTCATTTTCTACACAGCAATAGCTTACATATATTTAAATATATTCAAATACAACTAAAATATACACACACATTCATCCAAGATAATTTTTTTTTTAATTTACATGGGTCTTACACATCTTCTAACCAGGAGAACATAACGCTTTTAAAATTGTGTCACTTAGAAGTCATTAAAGGGGTTAAAATGTATAGGTCCACACTATGAACTGCTATTTCTGGCACAGATTTCCTTTGTGAAGAGATAAGCCTATAGAGGTAATGCTGGGACATTACCATTTATGTGCTAGTGAGGATATTAGACTGCTAATTACCCCATTCAGTGCCTGTCACGGAATAGGTCAGGGTGTTGGGTTTGTTTTTTTTCATGTCAACAGGGCCCAGAAGCTTTTAAGTAACCCGTTCACTCCATTGCATGTATTATTATAATTTAAAATTTAGCAGACATTACAATTCTTCATTTCCACATATACTGCCTTGAGCAAACCTGCACTAAATTTCTTTTGTCATCATACAGACAACATTCACCTGCAAGCTTTTAAAAATCCTTGTAGGATTCTTCACAATATCATTTAACTGTGGCAATTTATCTGCTGGAAGTGTAGCAGCTGTCATAAAACAAACAAAATTCAATTAAACTTTATACTGGAACATTGCTAAATATTAAATGTTATTGCATTTCAAATTTGATGGGTTCAAAGTTAATTAATTTCAGACTACTGAACACAAGACACAAAGGAGAAATTGGTTTTAAAATTAAAAAAAAAAAACTTAATTACGGTTTGCTGGATACAATATGTATGACTTAGCCACCTAATGATCATCAATTTTTAAATACCAAGCCAAGCACGAACATTTGGGGAGACATCAAAATTTACCTATAATTGATAATTTGGTAGTTTGCTCTGAAGGTAAGAAAAAGTAAAGTCATCACCATACTCCATGAGATCCTCTGGCTGCTATACTGCAATAGGATAAATTATCCTTTCTCCTTTGGTTCCAATTAATAAAATGGTTCTGGTTAATAAAATATGACTTAGTACTTCTACAAGTAAGTCCTCAGCATGTTTGTAGAGGGAGGAAAACATTATTTACACAGATGGAACTACATTCTCCTATGAATATGCAACTTGTTTACCCTACATCCCACGTAATTTCCTAACTGTATTTGGAAATTTTAGTGCAATCTGCTCTAATTCCAAAGGCTGAAGGCATGAAAAAAAGCAGAACACAGCTGAGGCTAAGTGAGCATTTCTCAATGCCCTTTGCCTAACTGGACATCACAAGCCCTTTGCCTAACTGGACATCACAACCCATTAAGAGCATCATACAGATTAGTAGCATTTCTTAGAGAATTCAGGTAGCTATAAATGAACAAAAACAGGGTTTTCAAGGTTTAAGTCCAGTTTTCACATTTCTTAGCTGATTATCAGTAGTGCATAAGGCACCAGAGAGAAATTCCTTTTAAACAAAGCTGAAATTAAACCATGCATCCGTTTACCTGTACTTTAGTAAAGCCTTTGAGACTAGTTCACACAGCATTCTTCTGGGGAAACTAGCTGCTAACGGCTTGGATAGGCAGACTCTTCCCTGGCTTAAAAACTAGCTGGATGGTAGAGCCTGGAGAGTTGTGGTTAATTGATTTAAATTTAGTTGGTGGCCAGTCACAAGTGGCCTTCCGCGCTCAGGGCTCAGTATCGGGGCCAGTTCTGTTTAATAATTTTATCAATGATCTGGATTAAGTGCGCCCTCAGTAAATTTGCAGATTACCCCAAACTGGGCAGATGTGTCGATCTCTTAAGGATAAGGAGGCTCTATGCAGGGATCTGGATAGGCTGGCTGGTCCAGGGCCAGCTGTATGAGGTTCAACAAGTGTAAGTGTTGGGTCCTGCACTTCAATCACGATAACCCCATGTGATGCTGCAGGCTTAGGGAAGAGTAGCTGGAAAGCTGCCCAGCAGAAAAGGACCTGGGGCAGCTGGTCAACAGCCAGCTGAACATGAGCCAGCAGTGCAAACAGGTAGCCAAGAAGACCAACAGCATCCTGGCTTGTATCAGAAATCAGAAGCCAGCAGGAAGGAGTAGGGAAGTCATCATGTCCCTGTACTCAGCTTGACTTCTTTATAATCTTTTATTATGTAATGTTATGACCACACTCCAGTTGGGCATTGATTTATTGATCTTTGTTAAGGAAGACCATAATGTAAAACGTCAATCAAAGAACATTTTTCTCTCTATATGAATATAAATGAGGGAGAGAGGGAAATCGTGAGACATGCTGGGGAATCAGACACCCAACTGAAAAGAATCACAGAATAATAGAATAGTTAGGGTTGGAAGGGAACGAGCATCTAGGTCCAAACCCCCCTGCCATGGGCAGGGACACCTCCCACAAGATCAGGCTGCCCAAGGCCCCATCCAACCTGGACCTGAACACCTCCTGGGATGGGGCAGCCACTACTTCCCTTGGCAACCTGTGCCAGTGCCTCTCCCCTCTCATTCTGAAGAAATTCTTTCTTGTGTCTAGTCTAAATCTGCCCTCTTCCAGTTTCTACCCATTGCCCCTCATCCTATCACTACAAGCCTTTGGGAACAGTCCCTCCCCAGCTTTCTTTTAGGCTCCTTTCAGGTACTGGAAGGTCACTATAAGGTGGGTTTTCAAGGAACAGGCAGCAAAGCATTGGAAATAATTGAAAGATTCTGTTACTCTAGAGATTTACATGGGCTGAGAGGGAGAATGGACAAGTTTGTGAGGGCAAAATAAGCCAGTAATGGTTGATAGACACAAAGAAATCACATTCAGCACAGAAAACCACTGAGCTACAAACAGTTGGAGGACAGAAGAGTAAATGGGAAGTGTCTCAGTCTTGACTGCTTTGACTTTTATCTCTGATTCAGCTTACTGATTCTGAGGATACAAGATACTGTGTTAGAGAAAAAGCAGCATGACACAATATAACTTCTTAAATTCTACAAATACCTATAAAAATGGGTGAGCTCAAGATTATAACAAGACCTGTACTTAAGGTTTCGTAACTCTTTCTCTGAAATACTATAGTGCTGTTAATTATCTAAGATCAAGTATTAGACTAAAGATCCATGCATTAGTGCCAGTACTATAAGGATAGGCTTCCAGTGGTTTAGAAGCTAACATTCAGTGTTTTAGTTCAAATAAAATCAAACAAACAAACAAACCAAAAACAAACCCTCAAAAGCTTTATGTGTTGCTCTGTAAATATGATTATTTTAATAAGATACAAGATATTGAATGATAGATAGATTAGCAGAAAGACGATATAATTACTTTCTTTTAGAACATCTCTTACAAATATGATTTTTACCACTTTAAGTTTTAATGATTTCCTCATTTTCCAAGCACCACTTGATAAAGACTATGCTGTTATCTTCTTTCTACTTTCAAGCAAAATCGTTATACAAGTTATTTATTGGATAAGAATAGAGAACAAGTCTATTTCTCATTTTTTAAATTAATAATGGACATTAAAGCACAGTTTGGGAAGAAGAGGGATGAAATAACTACATAAAGACTGGTTACAGTCTTCACTGTATTATTATGTCAAGTTGTCACATTGAAACACATACAAAAAAAAAAAAAAAAAAGAAAAAGCAATCTGACAGTAATTTAAGCAGATTTCCTAAAGCTGCAGGAAAAACAAGTACTGTTTGATATACTTAGGTTTTTTGCACTCATATTTTCAGGGGTTTTCCTCAACATCATGGCATGTTTTTTCCTCACACTATGACATTCATCATGGCTGTTCAGATTTCTGAAAATTCGTAAAGGTTTAAAAATTGCATTGCCAGAGCTGTTGGTGAGAAAAAAAATTAAGACAGTTAGGTGAGTACCAATTCAAACGCCTCAAACGATAAGGATCAGAAAAAATTGCCATTGATCAAATCACCTTTCATCCAATAACAGAAGATTTTAAACACACCATTTTTATGGTACCTACCAATAAGCATGAATCCTCCAAAGGGCACTGGTAAAAAACCCATTTAATTATAATTGTGATACTATCGGAAATTCTGCTTTAAAAATCACTGGAATCAGTTACCTCACTTACACTTTCTACCTCATTTCAACTGGTATCCAGTACATTTCATTTTGGAAGAACTATTGACTGGTAAAGATTTGTACTTTCATTTGGTTGCAGTAGCAACTACACGGAACAAATATTTATCATGTGTGTATTTACACACACACACTTGAAGCTACAAGACAGCTCACAAAACACTATTATAGTAATACATAGCCAATATTCATATTACATATGAGATTCTTATTGAAATGGTTGATATTACAGTTACATATGGTTGGAAAAAAATCTATAAATTCTTTTGCTTATTTTAAAGAGTAAACAACAAACTAGAAGATGCCAAAATTATGTATGAATGAGACACATCCCAGAGTTTCCATTATCTCAGCAATGCTTCATGGAAGATATCAATAGTTCTATATACCTGTACCATTATCTATCAGTTGACTAAGTTCTATTTCAAAAAATACATACAGAACTCAAAAAAACTTTTAAGCCATGAAATAGAGTATTGCATCTACGCATGTTTATGTTTTAGATGCTAATCATATATCTTTAAGGAAGAAAAAGAAAAAGAAAGACCTTGCAGAAAATTTTCAAGACATTCTAGGGTATTACGTCAAAATACCTGTGCATGATGCAATGACACTATTTGAAGTCTTCTGCTTAGATTTATTAAAAGGACTGTTAATTGACATTCTATTCAACATTCTCTTTCCTTCCAAGCATACTAAATTGATACCAATCACATCAAATCTATATTTAAAGCTAATTTATACATTCCATTATGTCCATGCTTACTTTATATAAAAAACAACTCTCCGTTATTAAACACAGAAGTCTATATTGAAGCCTCATTTTGTTGTTATCATCCATACAAGAATACTTGTGTCTTTTACCCAAAGTGGGAAGCATTAGTATAGTGGCACAGATCAGCCCATATCAACCAGGCTACATCTTCCTCAGTCCATGTCAGCCCCATTATATTTTCAAATCAGCAACACTGGAAAGGCAAAAGTACTAACAAATTGGTGTTCACCATTGGTAATGCTGCAGTTGAAAAAAAAAAGTGCTTTTTACTTCACTGTATAGCAAGACCAAGAGGCAGTTGAACAGTACTTTCTTCTGAAAAGACTTTCAAAATCTAATATCCCAACATACAATTGTATGTGTACTCATGCTTTACATCAGGAGGGATAAAAAACTAAGCATTTAGACAGTTTGGCTAGCGGTAATGGTTTTTTCCCCTTAAAATAAAATAAAAGGAAACCTGCAGAGAATTACTGTCTCTTCAATTCCTCTGTTTCTCTTGAAATCCTGATTTTTTCTGTCAAAAGGTATCAACACATTGTATTTCTAACTACTTTTTCATATTATGAATAAATTTATGCAATAACTGTACATTCTGCCCTTGGGGCCAAAGGAACATCTTAAGACATACATTGAGATGAGGTAGTATAACTCCCCCTCAAAAGCATACATAAGGTTTCTTTTAGCTCACAAGCCCTTTTCATAGCAAAACAGTCCCAAACTCAGAGTTTGTCTTGGGCTTAGTCCATTCCATCCTCTCTCTATCAATTAATTATAAAGATTTCATTTTCTTTACAGAGCAGTATTATAGGCTACCAATTACAAAAAAAGTACTTGGATTTTCAGCTTCCTGCTGGTATATCATTATATCATATTGCTTTTATAAAACAGTCTAGCCACATCTTCAACAGCATCACTGATACTTGGTAACATTTTTGTTTGCAGTGTTGCCTTTTTATTTAAAAAAAAAAAAGGTCCTCATCTATTGCAATTCTTGTACAACATGTACTAAACAAGACCTGCAAGCAGAACAGAAATACAGCATCTCTGCTAAGTTGCCACTTAACTTTCAGATACACTGACTTACAGGACTCTTATGTCCCAGTACATAAAAGGTTCCTGGATGTGAAGAACTAGGAACACAGCATAGGAGAGAGGGAAGGCAAAGAAGTGAAGATATTTACCTATTACAAAGGAGAGGAAGGAAAAGGTCCTCCTCTGCAGTCCTGCAAGAGCCAGCACACTCGCTATATAGCCAGTATTTACAGCTTGGGGTAGCCTCTAGGAGTTAACGCAACAGCATACATTCCTGACAGCATATTTAAGTTACTGGTTTCATTGGAGTCCACAATAATACATCAAGATTTCATCCTCATATCCAGAAAAATTTAAATTTTAGAAATATTTTTAATAGTATGGCTGATTTCTGTGTTGTCACTGCAAATCAATTCAGCTGGATGCCGAGAGAAAGTTAGGAGACTGCAATATTCCCTACAAAGTTATAGGATGGACATAAAATAATCATAGCATTGCTAAGCAGCAAGGCAAGGCAACAGTTTCCTGCATTTTCAAATGAGTTTTTGGCAGAGAAGTCTTCCCCTGAACAGGGGGAATATAAACGCTGCCTGATTTACAAAAGTTCCAGTGACTAATTACGGTTACTGTGCAGGTGTTTTCCTGTGCAGGAAGTTCAATTTAGAGAACTAGAATTGCATGACTGAAGGATAACGCAGGTCACAAGAACACTAGACAACAACAGAATTGATACTTTGATCACTTTGCACATCATACAGTGCAAATATAAATCATAATCCCAGCCTTTGACACAAAAAGCCCATAGGTCTGCAGATTCTATGACTCTTATCATTCTATGACTCTATGCAGATTCTGTGATTCTATGACTACATTATAACAGATCTAGCCCAAGCTCAAATATTACATTTCTATCAAAATATTAAAGTTGTAACATTTAAGAATACATTATAACTGTTCTTTATATTAGCACCCAGCAACAAAACTTGAGACCTTTTTCCTCAAATAAATTATTTGAACTATCTCCCCTTATGAACATATTTTTACCTCCTGCTCTTCCTAACTAGCTGCCAGCCCTAAAAACTAATTGTCATCCCATTTAGACAGACAGAGGTAAAAAACCCCAAACTTCTGTAAGTGCGTATGTAAATAATAATTTCAAAAAAACCCCAAAAGAGATGTCTATAGAAATAATGGAAGGCAATTCATCAGTGTTTTAAGCATGCTAAAAGCATCAGGCTGTCCATCTCACACCTTGAGATATTATTTATTATTTATTGTCAAGGATCTTACAAAATCAGCAACTAACTTTTCCTCAATTCAAGATGGACTTGGTTTCTTGGGTTTCCACAGTATTTCAAATATAACTCCCTTTAATAAACGAGGGACTTAGGAGGAACATACTTTTTTTGTTTGTTTGTTTGCTTGGGGGAGGAGACAGACGGCTGTGGTGAACCATAAGGATTTTTGTAACTGGGAAGATGGATAGCCTGAAGGCTACACAACAACCTATCAATCAGGTTAATTGTTTGCTTAAAAAGTTATTTTAAAAGTGGCAGAACAGGTGCTGATTATTTCAGTTAATGAGATAGGTTTTAGCCTGCTTTTCCATTGGCAGGCTGCCCCCAACATGGTGTGTTCATTTTTAATCATCTTTAACTGCTTCTTTGATAATACCACTATGAAAATCAAATGATGCTTTTAAGACGTTATCCTACAGTGTCTTGCAATCATATCACAATTCTTCACAACTTCATGTTACACCGAAAGCTAATTTTCCATTCAGTTTTGCACTACTGATCCTGATGGCATACAACCATGAAAGGGGATGTCATTAAATATATTTCAACACTTTATTTCATTAGCTGCATAGATTTATTCCCACTTTTCTTACCATTTATTTATTATTATTTGTAATTTTCCAACCTTATTTAAATATTATTTGTCATTATATTAGGTCTTATTGGGGAAACTATAGAAAATATATCTAAATATTAATGAGTAAAATGGCTTTTCTAAACCTTTCTTAACATCTATGAAGATCTGGAGAGAATTCTCAGTTCTGGTGAAAACCAGATCCTGGTACTGAACATTTACACTAGCTAGCTGGGGGTTAAAAAAGCCAAAAGCATCTAAGGACAAAATTAAACTTTTTGAAGGTGTGTAGATCACTTGGCTTTTGTAACAACAGGAACAAAATCACACTACTGTTAATTGTAATTTTTACATTATTGCTGATGATTTATGGGAGAGTTAATTATTTTCAGTAGTGTTCCAGCTTTGACCTTTCCAAGTTTTCTTTCATTTGATTGCATAATCAAGCAGACAATAGATTCACAGAATTGTTTAAGTTGGAAAAGACCTTTAAGATCGTCAAGTCCAGACTTAAGCCTAGCACTACAAAGTCCATCCGTAAACCGCATCCCTTAGTGCCACATCTACACGCCTCTTAAATACCTCCAGGGATGGTGACTCAACCCCTTCCCTATGCAGCTTGTTCCAATGCTTGACAACCCTTTCAGCAAAGTAACTTCTCCTAATATATAGTTTAAACCTCCCATATATGACAGGATAAATGGGAAAGCTTTTAAAGTTCCCTGTAATCATGAATTAATCTGACTAAATCCTCAGAAGCATCCTGGGTTATCACCAGACATCCTCTTTCAAAAGAGGTTAAGACTATCACATGTGGTGGAAACAGCAGTTCTCTCAGGCAAGGAGAGGCACAAGCAGTTTTGTAGTCTCATATTTCTAATGTGTAAAAGTAAAAGATGCACTTCTCTGACCTTAGTGTTACCAACACCATGTTCATCCAGCATTTCTTAACTCACTCAAAAATAAACTGAGACCACCAGTGTAAAATTCTATCAGCGCCTCAGTACTACAAAAACACCACACACTCTTATAGTGACTCTCAAACAACAGCACACAAGTTGAGACACAGAGTGGACAACTGCCACACCCTACACCTTCCTCTCCCCAGAAGCCTTCATCAGTATTACAGTAGGACATAACTCATACTAATGCTTTTCAAGTGCAGGAGGAGTAAAAAGTAAGTACTCCTGAGAAATATCTTGACTCTAAAAAATAAAACACTTAAATGGTAGCAATTTATAAAAGCAAATTTACAATTAAAGCGCTTCTGTAAAGTGATTTTTTCTTGCTAAATGTATAATTTAAAAAGAAAAAGAAATGCTTTCTAACTGAAAAGTTTCAGAGTGAAATAAAAAACCCAGTCCTTTGCCACATAAAATCATACTGGTGTTTACTTAAAGTAAATTAATTCCTACAGTAAATCATACATAAAACCCAGGCATTTGATTCACAATGCCTCTTATTTTATTTTAAAATTTTTCAACAGACACACACAGATAGCAAAAAGAGATTATTGAAGACACTATTTTCTATTCAGGTTACACTGCTGCCTTTGGATGGAATATAGATCATGATTTAGGGATATTTATATACAACATATTTAGGGGAAAAATCATATCTGGAACAGGTACTTTGCTTTGAAATTATCTTTAAAACAATAAAGGAGCACTTTTTGGGAGAGGAGTGAACTGCATTTCATTCATTCATGGAACAGTCCATATTTCACTTTGGTGAACAACGGTCAGCACTATAAAACCACGAACAAACTGAAACCCTGCTACCTCCCAGAGCACTCCGTTTCTTACATGAACAATGATCCACTTTTGATTACTACTTTTTGACTAAGTATACAGTACACCAGCACTATGTTGTAAAGCTACTCTTCTATTCTGTTCAAAACCAGAAAAGTTCTTTTTTGAAGAAAACAAATCCAATTCAACTCTAGAAGAAGTAAAGTTGCCTGGTATCTCTCTCTGTCTAGAAAAAACTTTCCTGTTACACAACAAAGGAGAGAGAGAGCAGCTACTACAGGACCCAAGGGCATTTGACAGCATTATGCAAAAGCATCTGCAACAGAGTCCAAGGACTAATTTAAATGGAATATCTGGCTGAGGTTTTATTGCAAGAATCAGTCGATTTCTTCAAAAACTGAAGAGGTCTGAAAAGATCCAACAGGTCTAAAGGTAGTAGACAGTTAATTGGGAAACCCGAAAAGTATTAGAAGGCACTAATGCTGTCAAATGAACAAAATATTCTCTCCCTTCTCTCATTTTGGTTATTCCTAGCTTGCTAGCTACTGTTGGGTACAGAGAGGAGTACTCAACAAAGGGCAAAGACATTAGATGTTTTAAGACAGAAGGCAGTTCAGCTGACCCTAGTTGTTCCTAACAGATTTACCGCTATAATCCAATGGGACATTGAAGCATCCTCAAAAGCTTGTTCAATTGCACTTCAGAGTCTGAAAACAGCACTTCTGGGTGAAATTATCACTGGATGCACCACAGATCACCCAAAGTATGTGCACACAACTGCCAGAACAAATCAGGACTGCAAAATTCCCCCCACATGAGAGGCAAACCACTCACCTTGCCATTCTTCTCAGGAGTGGCTCTTGCTGCCCAATTTCAAATGTAAAATAATACACCATGAAGGCATTTGGAACCATTTAAACTCTTTTTGACCCATCTATTAAAAACACCAGGATGTCAATAAAGTGAAGCTTGGTTTGATAAGCAAAGGAACTGCTCTTTGAGTAAGGACTAACAGCATGCATCACAGAATCATAGAATAGTTTGGGTTGGAAGGGACCTTTAAAGGTCATCTAGTCCAATTCCCCTGCACTAAGCAGGACAACTTCTTCTAGATTTGCTTATTCAGAGCTCCATCCAAACTGACCTTAAATGTTTCCAATAATGGGGTATCCACCATCTCTCTGGGTAACCTGTTCCAGTGTTTCACCATCCTCATCGTAAAAAATGTCTTTGTTCCATCTAGTCTGAACCTACCTTCTTTTACCCTAAAACTGTTACCCCTTGTATGAAATGGCTTAACAAATTCAAATGTTCATTTATTTCTCATAATGAAAAAATGAAGAAAATATTTTCTTGGCTTTCCAAAGCCAACTTCTAAAATCACTAGAACATTTTCATGCCATGAAACAGAAATCATAGAATCATAGGATCACCAGGTTACAAGAGACCCACTGGATCATCGAGTACAACCATTCCTATCAAACACTAAACCATG
>WAAB01007023.1:365714-384327 GCA_013389865.1 Piaya cayana
AATGCTACATGACTTACCCAAAATGCTTTATTACCACAAAATGCACTACCAGCATATTTGCACAAACTGTCCTTCAAACTCAAGTAAACTGCTGAACAAAATACATGCTCATTTTTCTGCTTCTTCCTTATAAACTACAGTATGCCTCAATGTTCTAGTAATTCACAAGAATCATCAGAGTATGGGGTTCTTCAGTAATGTTTAAAAACACTAAGGTAGGTATCTGTTCATAAGACCTGAGAGCTTACTACTCTGGCAGAATGTCATCACAGCAAAAGATAACTCTTTTTTTGCATTAATTTATGTGTAGAAGGAGAGTAATGTTTACCACTATGGGATGAAGATTTATATATTCATGACCTACAGACAAGAACTCACCCTTCGGCAAATCAAAATAACAATGTTCCAAATACGTGAATGAGTAGTGTAAGAAGTACTATGATTTAATCTTTCATGTCTAAATAAAGTCCTGCTACATAACAATGTGCTTTTTAATTATATACACACACACACACACACACACACAATTTTCATTCCTTCAGCAACAGAGTTAATGCAGCTGTGTCAAACGGTATTAAAAACCTGCCAGTTACCATCCTGCAGAAAGCTTCCTTTGCTGTAGTACATTGACAGAAACAGAACAACTTTCACTCTCCCAACAACACAAAATACCAGCAGAGTCTTGCATAACCAGATGTGCTAGTTTGCAAGGGATGTTCTGACTTTGCAGGGCATTCCCAGCTGCATGCATTAACTTGCAAATTCTGCCTTGCTCTCCAACAGATCCTGGAGACATTCACTTGCCTGTGCCAGACTAGTGGAGAACTGCATCACAGCATCACTTCTAGCTACCACTGCTCTCCCGGCTACATCTCTTCCTCCTACATTTAGGAGGAAGAAGGAGAATAATTACTCTAGCAATCACTAGATAGTGTAATTTAATTTGATATTACACACAGTAAGATGGGAAAACTATGTAATGATACAAAATTATCATGACACAGTAAAAGTTAAAATATGTGTGATGTTTAAATTTAAAAGTACAATAGTGACGCACCTCTACAAGAATAGACATTTGAGAGTATTTATACTGTTTCTCCTTATGGTAAAGGAGAAAGTTCAATGTCAGCATACCTAGCGATTATAAACCCTTACTATCTACAGTTGCATATTTTTGTAACTGATATTTCTTCATCATCTCCCTGCTCTGGAAACAGATTAGAATACAAGCAGAATTTCTGATCAGTGATTATGAAATTGCTTCACTTGAAATAATAGCTATTTTTAAAAACTATTAATGTTATTTCAGTATACAAACCCTCTTAGAAGAGGTGATCCATGCTACATAGAGAAGCTTGAAAACGAAAATTCAATCATCTTATCTGTCCCCTCACTCATTGCAGAAAGTTTATAATATTTGCAGGAAACAAAGGCAATGAAAGAATGATTACAGCAGGATGAAAACAATGTGACTACAGGTCTTCAAAGCAGGAGACTGCTAAAATACCAGAAACTGCCACATGTCTACCACAGAGAATGTATTTCAGTGTCATTTTTACAGAGCTGGAAAGAACTATATTTACTCTTTTTTTCTGCATTTCAGAAAGCTAACTCTAATTACTTGCTTGAATTAATTGGGGCAACTAGCTTTGCAGGTATAAAACATGAGACATTCACAATTAGAGGATTAAAAAAGCTCTCCAAAACATTTGGGCTAAATTAGGTTTCATTCATACTACGCAAGGAAGCTTTATTTCTTTATGTGTTTATTTTTATGTGATTGGTTTAGCTTTATGACGTTTAAACTTAAGCCAAGCCAATACCAAGTCTTTTTTTGCTGCAGCTGAGAACCGTCACCCACTGCTGCCACCTAGCAGACCATCTTTTTAAATCTGGTTAATATGAAAGACTTCACTGGGAACAGTTAATGAATTAATAACTTAATTAGGAACACTCTATAAAGAAGCTGCCATTAAACTTTTCACTGTTCTTTGATACTACTCATGATGTCATCTATTAATTGTGGCTCTGCTATTCCAGTTATATAGTGCATTAAAATCAGCCAGAAGTGAACAAACATTTTTGGTCATCAGTATCTCCAGCACTGCATTTTTAGTTAACGACTCGGGGGTAGGTTTGCAGAGGGATTTGCAGCATCACAAAATGACAAAATGCACAATTCAGATGCTGGTCACCTAAGAGGAATTAAATATCCAGCCTTTGGTTTGGCCCTTCCTCTACGTCCACTTTTCCCTCTCTTTAAAATTCTCAGCAGAAAACAGGCAAAAACTGTATTTCTGACAGGAAGCTAAGGTGGACACCCCCACTTATTATAGCTCAAAGCCTTTTTCTGTAGCTCAATTTCCCATTCCTTTTCTTCTAAAATGAAGCAGGTGTCAATTTTATCCTTAGGATGCAGTTGGAAGAGTGTGTTGTAACAGACCTTTACAGAGTTATAATGATTGCAACACTTGCCCAACAAATGAGTAATTTATTATTCTCCACTGAATGCCCCAAACATTAGCCTAGACATCTAGGTCCTTCCCTAAGGACCAATAAATCTTTAATTATTTTATACAAAGTGACCTAGTTTCAATAGGGAATTGGTATCTGTAATATTTTGCATTAGGATTGCTCCTGACTTGAACAAAAGACTTCGGTAACCACAGAAAAGGACTCTACCTCTTCATTGTATTTCTGAGCAAAAATTACACCACTTGCATTTCCTAAGGTAGCCAATTTACCAGCATGACACACCTTCTGACTTGGTCTCCTTTGGAGAGACAGATTAGGTTAAACATAGCTGAACAGGGACTAGTTTAGCAATAAAAATCTGATTACATTGGAAAAAATCTACTATCTGACATACGGACACACAAAATCAGACACTTGCAGAGTGCAAGTTACTAACTACGCCAATATTTTAAGAATTGCTTAATGTCCACAATGACATTAAGTAATTCAATGTTTTTGTGAACATGGCCTTTCCCTGTAGCCTCACTAGAGTTGCATTGACTGGTGCTCATACAGGTACAGCCTGTGCCGTTGTGGCATCCTTCAGACAATCAGCCATTCCAACACATGGCCACTGAACATTGTTGTGCAGGGACATGTGCTGCCTGAGCTGTGCAGAACTTGGCACAGGAGCAGTGACAACTAGAGATAAGCAGAGGCAGAGGACACAGAAGATGAGTGCTGAGGGAAGTATCTGAAGAAAATATCATCTTAGAAGTTTTCAATCAGTGGTATCAGAAGCAGCTTCTAGAAAAGGTGCACAGTAAGAGTGCTCACTCCCTCCCTGCAGCATGCCACAGTTAAAGCCATAGTATCACGAATGCTTTAAGCCAATGAAAACCTTAAAAGAAATAATTCTGTCACTACCTTGAGCCAGCATAACTGTGGTATGTCAAAAGAGAGAACTAATCCAAGCTAAAAGTAAGCCATTTTCCCTTCTCAATATCTTTAACCCTCATGACTCTGACAGCCAACTCATCTCATAACATGAAAAAATGCACGAGCTGGCACAAAGGAGACTAGCAGCGGAAAAAGCAGCTGGGCATGGCAGAGATGGTGGAAAACCTCTTTCAACTGCAGTGTTGGCTTCCAAAGTTTCAATGAAATGGTAGCCTAAACTGTATCACAAGCCCACTTCCAGCTTTTCTATCCACTTCTACATATTAAGCATCCAATTAGATTTTAGTGTACTAAAGCCCACCTGATTTTTTAAAATTTAAAAGTAAAAAAAAGTAAAATTAAAAAGTTAAAATGATATCTCTTTATTTAAAATCCTCAAATGTAAACCTTCAAGATCAGCTGTATAGAAGTTAACAGCATTGTCATTCTTCACACGTGTCTTAGTTAATTCAACAAAAAAATGCAATCATCTGCTTAGCCCAGTCCAGGTCAGATTAGTATTTTCAAGTGACCATCATACACAGAGACTATATTGTGATGTTAATTAAAATGGATCTACTTCACTGTCATCTTTATGTGTATACAAAGATAACTTTCATATTATTGCATATGACTACTACTTTATGAAAAAGATAAAGATCAGTCTATCCTTTGCTCTTTCCTTTCCTATCTGTAGGTTCTCTCCCCCAACTTTTTTTTAAGTTCATTATTTTTAAAGCACAGTCTGTTCTCTCCCTCTCCACATTAAAAATTGCATTGTAATTTATCTCATTTATTCCTGTATTCATATGACTCTACTAAAATCAACTATCAGTTTGGGTGATAACTATATCCAGGATTTATAGATGCCCTCTCCTAACCACTACACTAAGACTGATGAATCATGTGCTACTAAGAACTGCCACATCACATCAGAAGGTTTCAGCCTCACCTAGCAGTGTCCTGCTTCCAACAGAGGTCATAGGTACCAACTCAAAGGCAGCTGAGAACAGAGCATGCATATATAACAGCATTTCTCCTAACTCAGAGGACTTCATGAGCCTACATTGAAATTAAAAAAATAAAAGTAATACAGAAAAAAAAAGGATGTAGTTTTTGACTAAGTGTCATAAAAAAGGAAGGGAAGAAGGAATTCAGAATGACTTTTGAGAAACACTGCACTAGTACAAACCTATTAGTCAGTTCAGCAAAAAATGTTTGAAATTGCAGAACTATGATAGGGCACTAAAAAGGTAACATACACAATGTTAAGATGATTACACACTTCAGTTGCTGGTCCTTTTGTCACCCATACTTTTAGATAAATCAGAAAGGTCTATGTACATGTTATAATGTTGCTGTTCTTTTCTTCTTGACTGGCCTGATACAGTAACAGTGATGTGGGAATATTAACAGCAACAAAAAAAGAGTATCCTGCTTGGTTTCAGATGAGGGTAGATGAGGGTAAAACAAACATATTTGGGCTATGATGTAGTCATGCTCACTGACCCAGTATACTTACAAATACTACATAATCTAACTTCTCAAAATATAGTGGAGCAACACCTCGAGATATTTTGAGGAGCCTTCTTAGCATAAAGCTTAGATAAACAGATGTATACAGGTGCTATTTAAACTGAGGTGATCTTGAGAGAGGGATAAACAGATAAACAAAATTTATTTCACACTAAGAAAGTACTGTCAATAAGTGCTCCAATGCAGTGGAATTATAATTGTGGAATTGCTATCAAGAGCGAGACATCCACACTAACATTCTGCATAAAGCATTAGAGAAAGGCTGCCTCACAGCAAGAACCATTCAGAGCACAATGGAAGGTGCCAATGACCTGGATTTTACCTGAATATTTCATTTTTCCTCCTAGAAAGAATCTGTATACTTGCCAATAATATAAAAAGAATCTGGACTCAATCACTATACATATGTGATGCATAGTGAGCAAGCCAATACTTGTAAGAAGATAAAAGTTACTGCCCATGAACAATAAATCTGATGCATTTAGCAACCACTTTCAGCCTGCAATAACAATTCAGTGCAGTACATCTGCACATTCTTCTGCCTAAGAAATTCCAGACAGAAATACAGCTGCTCTGTTACTGCTGGTCTTACAAGCTACCGTCTTAACAACTCCTCTCCATATTTCTAACTTAAATTTGAAGGTCCTGAATTTGCATCCCTACCACTTTGCCATGCATTGCATCAAAATCTAAATTAGATGAAATGACTTCTGATAGTAACACCCGAAACTATCTTTGTCAGTAAAAGAGATGCTGAATTCCTTACAGAGGGCAATCCTATTCACATACTCCAAAATAAAAATTTGTGTGACAATATTTCTGTTATTATGGTACTTATTTCTACTTCATTTATCAATGTATTAAACATATAATCAAACACACTAAGGTGAGTATCAGTTATTGTATGAGTGGAAAAGCAATCTATTTCAAAGTTAATCTGGACAAAGTAGATTATTAATAGCTTTAACAATTATTAACACTTGGAATTCCAGACAAGCTCAGAGAACCTAGCTGAAAATGGTACTACTCATCCAATAAACATGCCATCTTTATCTAGGGATGATACAGGTTTTAGAATACACTAAGAATCTTGTCCAGATGAAAAAAGAAAAAAGCCTCATCTATAAAATCACATAAGCTGGTACAGATAAAAAGCTCAAGGAGAGACAGACTTAAACTAGCAAAGCCACATCTTGTTAAAGCATATGTCACCTGTCTACAATACTTTTAACACATGCTAGAACATACTGGATGCATTATCACATTTATTGCCTTGGCAACAAAGCTAGAATTAATAGTACATGGTGGTCCTTGTTCCACAGAAATAAAATTCAAGGAGAAGCAAAGGACGTATTAGCTGTATTTTCAGATGCTATCTGAGAAGATGTTTTTTCTGAGAAGCAAACAAAAAGCCAAGATTGTTTAAAATTTACTAGTTAACTTGTGATTTTTCACACACCCATCCCAAATGCTGCTCTATGTCTGGTAAAATAATTAAAACCAGGAAAAATATAGAAATACATAGTTTTAAAACTATTTGTAACAAAGAGATTTGAAACCTGAAAAACAGGAAAGGTTTTACTTTCTTTTGTCTGCCTTACAGCTGACATTTTAAAAAGCAGTTTAAAGTCAGTTGAAATAGAATGTCTTGCAATAGTCAAGTGTACTTGTCCCCTACAAGTTTTAAAAGAAACCGCAGAGAAGGACTTGGGAGAGGTGGTCAATAAGAAGCTCGACACAAGCCAGCAGTGTCCACTCACAGCCCAGAAGGTCAACTGTATCCTGGGCAACATCAAAAGAAGCATGGCTACCACGTCGAAGGAAGCTATTCTGCCCCTCTATTCCTCTCTTGTGAGACCTCATCTGTAGTACTGGGTCCAGTTCTGGAATCCTCAATGTAAGAAGGATATGGAGCTGTTGGAATATGCCCAGAGGAGGGGTAGAAAAATGATCAGAGGGCTGGAGCACCTCCCATACAAGGACAGGCTGAGAAAGTTGGGATTGTTCAGCCTAGGGAAGAGAAGGTTATGAGGAAACCTTATAGAAACCGTCCAGTATTGGAAAGGGGCCTGCAAGAAAGCTGGAGAGAGACTATTCACAAAGGTTTGTGGTGATAGGACAAGGGGGAACAGGTATAAACTGGAGAAGGGCAGATTTAGACTAGACATTAGGAAGAATCCCTTCACAATGAGAGTGGTGAGGCACTGGCACAGGTTGCCAAGGGAAGTCGTGGCTGCCCCATCCCTGGAGGTGTTCAAGGCCAGGTTGGATGGGGCCTTGGGTAAACTGATCCAGTGGGAGGTGTCCCTGCCCATGGCAGGGAGGTGGGAACTAGATGATGTTTAAGGTACCTTCCAACCCTAACTATTCTATGATTCTGATTTGGTTTCTTCTACATATACCAATCATAACTTCCACAGCTCCTAGTCCTTAAAATTAAGGCTTAAGGTCAACAAATATTTTCCTTTTCATTAGAGTAAGATGAAGAGTGTGAAATTAATTATTTTTATGTCCTCACTAATTTGCTAATGTAAGACCTCTGTTTAGAATGCAAGAACATATTAAAAACCAGCAAATTTACAGCCTGCAGTGGAGTAATAGAAGGACTGAGATTCCCAGCTACTAACAGTGTTTTTTTTAAAAAAAAAAGAAAACACACACACAAAACCCCCCCAGCCAAGTTTACTATTAGAAGTTGAATTAGTAACTGGACTGCACATGGTGGACATGGCATGAACTTATCAGACTTATACATGCTCATCTGAGAAAAAAAAAAATCAGGCATTACAAATATGAATTATGCTCTTCATGTCTTCAGCTAAGGCTTTCAGTCATGCCAAGCCATGCTCCCTTCTAGATGTGTATATGCAGCCCTAGCAGACATAGAACTTACTTCATATTTAGAACCAAACATAGCTTTACCTCTGGTATGCCCCCACATGTACAAAGCAATAGTACTTTGAGAAATGCAATTCAGTATAACAGACAGAAACTGGACTTCAGCTTGACCAAATACCAAGAGCTGTTTACCCAAGAGCTAATGGATATTGATGTCATCAGAACAAATCTCACAGTGCCAACACCAGGCTTTTTAAGACCAGAAAGTTAAATCAAAGCATTGGCAAGAATCTTTTCAGTCTGACTGCTGTGTATAATCAGTAATATATAGAGGTTTGTATAAACACACACATATGAATTCATCCTTCCAACTATAGGACAAATTATGTCATATTTGACTGCAGGTCAAGGTGAGGCCCTACAAAGAAACCGATAAAACTGTTTAAAACCTACCTGAACTCTCACATTAGGAAAAAAAAACATTTGTGGGTTTTCTTTGTGACTTTTTCCAACGTTTTGAATAGAAACCAGAATCTGATGAATGTCTCTATAAAATGGTGCTTATTAATAATTATACAAGTAGTTAAGTATTTATAGAGTAGTAATATAAAATAATATTCAACATCTTTCTAAGGAGCACTCTTTCCAGAAGTCTATGACTAAGTTCAGAATTTTAATAGAAACTTAGCAGTTCTTAAAAAAAAAGAGTCTAAAGTAATCTAGTATTCAAGATAAAGGAATTAAATTTCTTTTATACTCATTGTGATTGTGATATACTGCAAAATTATATATTTTAATTGGTAGATTTTTACAGCTAGCTATAGCTGGCTAACTTAGCTGTACTTTTGCTGAAGTATCTTCCAATATTATAGCCCAAAACAGAAAAGTAAGAAATTCTTCTTATAACTTGATTAAAGTATGCCACATATGCTTCAAGTTTTTCCCAATCTGACTAATAAATATTTTCATTCAAAAAAACCACTCTACCCTAAATAACAGCAATAAACTCACAATGAATCCCACACATGTGAAATGCATTTATTTTTATGTTGTTCTGGTTTTAAGCACAGCACTGGAAAGGTGAACAAATCAGACTACTCCTGTCAGTCAATATCGGGTGACTTTATGGTAGCCACACATTAGATTAAACTACAAAACTATATTTAACCTGAGAAGATATGGTCTCATTTACATAAACCTGTTTTAGGAGCTGCTAATGAGTTACCATATCCTAACCTAGATACGCCTGCCAGAAAGTTGCCTGCTCTTTCATGTCAACCTAATAATGAGAGTATAATTCCATTGTAAAAAACCACCGCACGGCACAAAGAAGACTCTTGTTAAGCATGTTGATCATCAATATAATCAGTAACCTAAAAATAAACTGCCTAAGTTAACTCATATTTATAATACAGAAGCTTTATTTTTACTAGAGTTGCTATATAGCCACAATCACAGTAGTACTGAGATTCCCGAGGCAGGGGAAGAAAGCAATGGAATTAGGTAAGTAAAGAAATTGCTAAGTTCTTTGACACTAGTGCATTCATAGAGGGAGCAGATGCCTACATTTACAAATTAATGAACACATGATTACTGAAAGATGTTTTAGATCTTACATTATAGGCCAAGTGAGTTATCACAGTGGCCTCTATTTGCTTTTAAAATGTACCAACAAGAATGCTCATCCACCTCAGAAATGTCTTTATCTTTCAGAGAGCATCCACTGAGAGTCAGGCTTCCCCAGATGAAAGTCCTACATTCAGCCACCTGTCTCACAGACACATATGGCACTTGGGGATCAGCAGGGCGCAGGGCAAGCATCGGTCACTTGGTAACATCTGTCAACTGACCAAAAGTGGCATTAATGAAATTCTAAAAGGAGTTTAGTTCACTCCTTCATGCTGTAAGACATCTGCAGTGACGACCAATGTACTTAAAAAGCAGCACATTAAGATCATAGATGGTAAAATGAAGCAAGGAAAAAGATGGAGCTTTTCAGAACATGCTTTTTAACCCAAGTCATCTACAGTAATCACCTTTCCAAATACAATCATAGTACTATTTGCGATCAAGCACACCATGAAATGTAAAACAGTGATGTAAGAAACAAAACACCCAACTACAAACGAGTAACAAAGATTTCATTATTATTTGTCATTGTATCGCATACTTCAGTCCCTGCTGTTTCTAGATTTGACTATATGTCAAGGGCTGTTAGCTTAAAGATCACCTCAAGAAATGAACATAATGTTAAAATCATAAACGTATAAAAATAGTTCAAATTTCAGTGTCACTAGATGCTTCCTTTACACTGTGTCTACTAACACTATATATACAGGAAAAGCACTAAAAATACAGTCCAAAGATCTGTAGTTTCATATCATCACATTTTGTCCACCAAACTAGGATGCCTTTCTCTGTTGTTATATAAGGTCCACGGATTTCAAGATTCAGAGAACAGTGACTATACGAGGAATGGAGAGAAGGCATTCCCAAAGCCAAACAAGGCCAACAGACCATAAACATGGTATCCTGGCTTCAAGTGATAATTATTTCCCTGCAAAGCTAAGGCTATACTCTGGTGGAAAGTTCTTCCACTAATTTAGTTCTTCACAAAGGAAACAATGAGATGCCTCAAAGAAAAAACAATTTACATTTATTTTACACAAGTGTTTTATCAAAAAATATGGTGACAGGAAGAAAAAACAAATAATGGCTCCTTAGGAGCAAAACAAGAAAAGAATACAAAGCTTATGGGAAGGGAACAGAAAAGCAGATTTGATGACTGGCAGTTGAAGCCCTTAGCTTGTTTAACAATTATATACATGAACAGATCAGAGATGTAGTGGAAATAAGACATAATGTGAATCCACCATGTGGTGCACCTATCAATTAAGACACTGTTTCTGCACCATAAGAATGCAATGTAAACACTTTGTGTAATACAACCTACACAGTATCCAAGTCTGTATAGATTTCTGTTGCCAAGATTTTCTTGTCTTAAGCTACCATCTGAAACATGGAAAGCTGCTCTTTGCAGAAGTGGAAAGGCAACATGAAAAGGAAGCAGAAGATAATTCCCTTTTGGTTTTCCCCATATTCAGCAATTAACCTATTATTTCCAGTTCTTTGAATTTAAACCAGAAAAATAGTCATTAAATATGACAGCATTTGAATGCACCTCAGAAGTTGCAATACTGTACACTGTCTTCAAACTATCAGTAAGTTTCATATTGGATTGGTGGCTCACATGAAACACATTAATTTTGATGCACCTCCATCTGGGAAAGAAGGAGATAGAAATCTTGTTACATATTTTGCCATTAGGATCAATTGCACAGTAATGGCCAGAGCCGAACAATTTCCTAAGCACATTTCACCTAGGGCTTTGTGTATATCATATGCAGCACAATGAGGTGAAACATGGAAGAACGAAGTCTGAATATAATTCTTCGTAAAGGTTGTTTCAATAAATTCAAAGCCTTACTTTTAGCATTCTTCCCAAGCTCAGGAAATCTAATCTATATTTGCTAATCTGTCTATCTATATCAATCCCACTGTTCATATTGCCAAAGATATTAAACAGTGCCAGACCCAATACCAACCCCTGAGAAGTGCCACTCGTCACTTGCCCCCACTTGGACAAGTCACTGACTGCAACTCTTTGAGTGCAATCATCCAGTCAATTCTTTATCCACCAAGTGGTCCATTCATCACATCCATGTCTCTCCAATGCAGGGACAAGGGTGTCATGTGGGACAGCATCAAACAATTTCCACGTGTCCAGATACATGTCATAGTTCCTCTTCCCTTATCCAACACTGTAACCTCATCATAGAAGGCCACCAGATTTTTCACACGTTATTTGCTCTTAGTAAAGCTGGGTCAACTGTCATCAATCATCTCCTTATTTTCCAGGTGTATTAGCATAGTTTCCAGGAGGATCTGCTCTGCAATTTTGCTGGGCACAGAGATTAAAGTAGATGGTTTGTAGTTCCCCACATCTTAATTTTTTTCCCATTTTAAAAATGGGAATATGATAGATAGTGACTTAACTTCATCCCCCAGTTCCTCCAGGACCCAGGGATGCATTTCATGCATTGTGCAACTTCAGGTTCCTTAGACAGTCTCAAACCTGATTCTCTCCCACAGTGGGCAGTTCTTCTGAGTTCCTGCCTCTGCCTCCTGTGACTCGGGCTGTGTTGCTAGAGCACATGCTGGTGAAGACTGAGACAAAAAAAGTTGTTGAGTACCTCAGCCTTCTCCATATCTTGGATAACCAGGTCTTTTGTTTTCTTCCAGAGAGGCTCACATTTTAGTCTTTCTTTTATCACTGACATACCTACAGAAGTTTTTCTTGGTGTCCTTGACATTCCTGTCCAGATTTAATTCTGTCAGGGCTTTAGCCTTCCTAACTTGATCCCTGGCTGCTTGGACAATTTCTTTGTATTCCTCCTAGGTTATCTGTCCTTGCTTCCATCCTCTGTAGGCCTCCTTTTTGTGTTTATGTTTGTATAGGAATTCCTCAATTCAGCTATGGAGGCCTCCTTTTTTTTTTTNCTGATTCTCTCCCATAGTGGGCAGTTCTTCTGAGTTCCTGCCTCTGCCTCCTGTGACTCGGGCTGTGTTGCTAGAGCACATGCTGGTGAAGACTGAGACAAAAAAAGTTGTTGAGTACCTCAGCCTTCTCCATATCTTGGATAACCAGGTCTTTTGTTTTCTTCCAGAGAGGCTCACATTTTAGTCTTTCTTTTATCACTGACATACCTACAGAAGTTTTTCTTGGTGTCCTTGACATTCCTGTCCAGATTTAATTCTGTCAGGGCTTTAGCCTTCCTAACTTGATCCCTGGCTGCTTGGACAATTTCTTTGTATTCCTCCTAGGTTATCTGTCCTTGCTTCCATCCTCTGTAGGCCTCCTTTTTGTGTTTATGTTTGTATAGGAATTCCTCAATTCAGCTATGGAGGCCTCCTTTTTTTTTTTGCCTGCTTTCCTCTTTGCTGGGATGCATTGCTCCTGAGCTTGGAGGAGGTGATCCTTGAATATTCAACAGCTTTCTTGGCCTCCGCTTCCCTCCTGACCATTACCCCAAGGTACTCTATGAAGGCAATCTCTGAAGAGGTCAAGGTCTCCTCTTCTGAAGCCCAGAGTAGTGAGTTTGTTGCGTGCCCTCCTTGCTGGCCTTATTATCCTGAACTCCACTATTTCATGGTCACTGAAGCCAAGGCTTCCCTTGGGGCTCACATTCCCCACCAGCTCCTCCTTCTGGGGAGACCAAGGTCCACTATAGTACCTCTCCTCTTTGGCTCTTTCATCACTTGGAGAAGGAAATTACCATCAGTGCATTCCAGGAACCTTCTGCATTGTTTATGCCCTGCTGTGTTGTCCTTCCAACCAGGGCAGCTGAAATTCCCAGTGAGGACCAGGGCTTGCAAATGTGAGGCTGCTCCTATCTGTTAATAGAGGACCTCATCCATCTGGTCTTCCTAATCAGATGGTCTGTAGCAGACCCCAACTATCACATCATTTGTCCCTGCTCTCCCTTTAATCCTGACGCATAAGTTCTCATTCAGCTCCTCATCCATCCTCAAGGTGGACCTTCATGCACCTCAGACGGTCACTGACATAGAGGGTAATGCCCCCTCCTCATTTCCCTGCCTGTCCTTCTTAAAGAGCCTTTATCATTCCACTCCAGTACTAACAGCAGCCACCCCACCATGTACAAGATCACAATCACAGTCCTGCAGTTATATACACATCTCTGACTTCTCTTGTTTATTTCCCATGCTACAAGCATTTGCATACAGGCATTTAAGTTGAGCCCCCAATGAAGGTGACGTACTGGAGTGGATAAAATCCCTTTGTGATCCTTCTCCAGGCTTTGGGCATTTATTGCTGGTACTGGCATTCAGATTGGTAAAAGTGGGATGGATTGAGGTTCTCCTTCCCCAGTAATTTTATTTTAAAGCCCTCTTCAACAGCTTGGAAAGCCTGTGACTAATGATGCTCTTCCCCTTCTCTGACAGATGGACCCAAGAGCCACCCCATAGATCAGGTTCCCCAGAGTGAGCCCCACCACCTAAGAAGCCAACCCCCTGGCTGTAGAACCAGTCCTGTGGATTCACCAGACTTGACCAACCCCTTCAAACCCCATCCCTTTGACCAGGAAGACTGATGAAAAAATTGCCTGTCCTGCAGAGCCCCCTGATTTAAAAAATGCCTGTGCTGCAGAGCCCCCTACCACTGTTCCCAGTGCTCTTTAATCCCTTTTGATGTATCTCAAACTGCTCCCGACTGTATCACTGGTGTCCGCGTGAAAAAGCATCAGTTAATAGTCAGGGGACTGCACAAGGCTTAGCAGTCTCTTGGTGCCATCCCTGATGTGATAGGTTGAGTGGAACCCCCCGGTACAAGCACCCAAACTTCACAGTAGAATGCAGTCTTTCCTCCTCCCCCCACCCCCCTGTACAAGCCCAAGGTAAGGTACAAGGAAAGAAAGAGAGACTGAAAATGCTGAAAATGAACAAACCAAAGCTGTAAGATTATATATAATGTATTAACACTAATATGCAACTAAAAATACCATATATACAAAATCAGAGACCCCCAAGAAAGAAAGACCCTCCCTGCCACGAAGGGAAATAAAGAATCCAGAAACACAACTATTCAGTGTCCACGACCTGTGCAGATGATCAGAACAATGCCCAGTTGTTGGTTTAAATGTACTTCCAAGTCTCCCACTCAGCCACTGGAATGCCCCTCCTTCAAAGTGACACCCTTCCTGCATGCCCTCCTGCCAAACCTGCCGTAGAGTGCCATGCCCTGGCTGACAGTTCTCCACAGGCCTGCCTTCTGTGGGAGTGGGAGGTGGCACCATCCAGGCCTTGTCAGCCACTCTTGTGTGACCTGTCAGCTGCTGGTGGGTCTCAGTGCTCCCCTGGGCTTTCCCTGGCTTGGAAAATTCCCCTGGATAACACCACACCCCACTGCACTGAGGAACATGCCTGCGCTGGAGTTACTTGCCATGTCTCCTTGACATACTTACATAGCAAGTATTCCAAACACAGAATCAGCAGATCAAACTCCTCTAGATTAGAGGATGAAACACATCTCTGTCCAGAGACCATCCCCACACATATACTCAGGAAAAGAAGCAGAGTCAAACTCCGATCCAGCTTGCAGACTTGTTTCTGTGCAAGTTGCAGTAATGTAGGCATCAATTCTGTAATGTATTGCACAGCTTCACCACAGGCACACACCCAAGCCAAAAATTATACACATTTGGTCATATCTGGCCCCATGGAACCCAATGTTATTAGAAATGCTGTAGATTTTTTCTTTCCTTGCAATAAAACCCATTATTTCTTTATATTTCTTTTAACACAAACACCACAGCATTTTCCAGTCTACTCCAAGATTACAAAACCAGAGAAAGAAGTCCAAAATTTAATTGAACTACTTAAGTAATAAAGCTTTGATATTTAATAGATTTGCTTGAAACTGTAAACTGCTAAAAACCAAAACATTACTTTAAGCTGACAGCCCCATTGAGACCAATATTTCTCACCGCACTGCAAACTTATTCTAAGCTGTTTATTAGCAAACACTACTAACAGCCTGCAGAAAAGAAGGCTCAGATCTAGAGTTGGCTGTGAACCTCAGCTTGACATTGTCATAGGTAAATCATAGGTAGCTCTTCCCATGCACAGAGGTAAAGCTGCTGGTCACAGCTGTAATGACTGTAACTATTACAGTTAACCTCTCTGCCTAGCCTAGTTGGTATTTACATCCAGTGAAAATCCAGAAACCATGCAATAAGGTTGATGGCTAAATCTGTATAAAATGAATCTGAGATTGGAACGAAACCCCTGAGTACCAAGAAGGTTCTCATTTTTCCATTTAAAAAACCACGGCCATTGCAGGAGAGAAGCCACAACAATATTTTGATTACTTGTGAGGTGGAGTGCATCTGGTGCACTAAGGAACAGGGGGGGAAAAAATAGTCTGTGTCATTCAAGAACTCTGAAGAACTATGAGCTTCTCATTGTACAGTTCCATTACTAAATAAGAGATCTAAGCCTTAAATTAATGATTCCTTCCCTACATGAAAAAAATAGAAAGCATTATAGCAGAAAACAGAATGACATAGCTTAAACTGGGCAGAACATAATTCCTCCATCATGAAAAGCACACAGCAAAATAGGAACATGTAGCATTTTCCATCAACAAAGCTGCCTAGGTAGACACCCACTCTTTCTTGTTTTCTCTGTAGCATGTTCTTTTAACTCACCCATCTCCTTCTACAACTTTCTCACAAATACTGACTTCCCTACTTAGCACACAGCTTCTTCAGATTTGTTTTCACTAGAAAACTGCCCATGGAAATAGTCTTTCTCTCACAATCAGCTCAGAACACATAATCTATTTTAATTTTTCCCTCTCATGATATGTTTATATACTAATTTAAAAAATCTCAAGAAATAGAGAGGTTATTCCAGGGCATCTGAAATAACTAGAGCGGGATAGTTATTCTGCAGATCTAAGCTTCACACAGCAATAGATTCATCCACTTGGTCCTTCCTCCCAGTACACAGCTGGCAATTACAGCATTCCAGCTCAAGATCATGGATTTTTTCCAGCTCTCTTATTCTGCATGTCAGGTACAGCTAATTGCACCAGCACCAGTAATGCATTTTTGCATCAGAAGCACAAGGGCTAGATACACTAGATATGAAAGAGAGATTGCAGTATATTTTGCTTTTTCTGCAGATGAGAATTATTGTTATTGACAATCAGGATATTTAAGGCTCTACTCTACCAACATCTGAGAGGACTTTAGATTTACAGATCTGTAAGAAATGAACAGTATTACCTATAGTGATACACAGACACCTATCTAAAATTTTAGATATTCTTCTGTTTTGTGTGAGGAAACAGCAAGTAATTAGAATCCTATGTCGCTTTTCTCTTCTTTGGATTCTCTCAATTACCAGACAATATATACAATAAGTGCACTAAGTATTATGATTACAGCTTAAACATTGTTTAAATCAGATACATCTCCAATACATCCCCTCTCAAAGCATAATCTAGCATTATGATGATATTATTATGCAGTGCTAATATGGAAGAACCTTCTGTTCCATCTAGTTCATCATGCATATCATCTCCACCAACATTTACTTGTATACTAATCCAGTGTTTTCAGAGTGCACATTTGTGAACACACATAAAAATTCTCTGCATTTATTTTTTACTCTTAGAAACCACTGCTTTGTTACTCAATAGCTAGATTCCTAATAGCTATCTTAATAGATTGACTAAATCTAGCTCAGATATGTCTAACCATGGCTACAGTCGTGGTTACCCACGGTGGTGCAGAAATAGCCATAGCTGCTGGCTGGGGCTAAATCACATCAAGCAGGAGCATTATCTTTGAGACTTCAAAACCTTCTTACAAATGCAGTTTCATATTGGCCAACAAATGCAAAAATTAGTCATAAGGGACTAAGAGACATCAGAAGCATTTAAGTCTCATTTCCGTAGGAAGCCAGGCTACAGCAAATGTAATTAAAGTTTTTAGTAAGAGTTTGCCACTTTACTAAAAGACTCAGCATTACCAGAACAGACACTAAGTGTGGGGCGCAGCATCCCATCCTCCCTCCCCACCCTGTGTGGTAGTGGGCAAAACTTGATGCAAAAGCTAGCAGGATAATTATCTTCTAGAAGGATTAAGCTGCACAGTGAAGCTGAAGTCTGCTGCTGTGAGAATTAACATCATCCTTATTGGTCAGTTGAATTATTTTCTTTTGCCATAGTGCAGATAGGTTTTCATTCTTACCTTTCTCAAAATGAGTAAGTCTCAAAAAATATCTATATGAGGAGCTGGGATAAAATACACTTGCAGATCATTCTTGTGGATTTAAGAAACAGGGACTCCAGGAAAGGAAATTAGTGGGAAAAATGACTGGATTCTTCTTTAAGATATAAAAGTCTGTTACACTAAATTAACAAGAGTATAATTATAATATAGTCTGTGCCTAACAAATTTAGCAATGAATGATTAAGGCATGATCTGCTCTATGGGAAATGCCAAGACATGACTCAAAGTACATTAACATAAGGTGAAAACATTGTAAAAGTGGTGCTTTACACCTTGAAAGGGATAAAAGCTATGTTCTTGAGGCTTCCTCTCTCATTTCTAAGAAACTTAGAGAGGCTACACATCACAATATGCTCCCCCCATCCTGACAGGAACCACAGTCTGTTAACCTCTTACAGTGCAGGAGGAGGTACATGAAAAAATAACTCCAAAACTACAACTACATGCAGCCCAGAGGTTGCAACAGAACAGGAATCACTGCCTCAAAGTAAAAACTCCACTCCAGAAATGTGCCCCAAATTAGACTCAGTGTGCAAGTGCATCACATCCCTTAGCAAGTTTGCAGATGACACTAAGCTGGGTGGAAGTGTCGATCTGCTGGAGGGTGGGGAGGCTCTGCAAAGGGATCTGAACAGGCTGGACCGCTGGGCTGAGTCCAGTGGCATGAGGTTTAACAAGGCCAAGTGCTGGGTCCTGCACTTGGGGCACAACAACCCTATGCTGAGCTACAGACTAGGAGAAGGCTGTCTAGAAAACTGCCTGGAGGAGAGGAACCTGGGGGTGTTGGTTGACAGCCGAGTGAACATGAGCCAGCAGTGTGCCCAGGTGGCCAAGAAGGCCAATGGCATCCTGGCTTGTATCAGAAACGGTGTGACCAGCAGGTCCAGGGAGGTTATTCTCCCTCTGTACTCGGCACTGGTGAGACCACTCCTTGAATGCTGTGTTCAGTTCTGGGCCCCTCA
>WAAB01007023.1:389327-401470 GCA_013389865.1 Piaya cayana
AAAAAAAAAAAAAAAAACACCCCACAAAGGCATCATCCTGCAAGCTCTCCAAGGGGAGGCCTGGGATTTGCTGTCGGGGAGCCAGGGCTCATCTTGCTAGAGCCGATCTGAGCCGCTGAGCCCCGAGTGCGGCAGCGGGGACCGCGATGCTGCGCAGGGACGGCTGAGCACGGGAGGGCTCGGGGGGCTTCCCCACCTCCCCCTGACCCCGTCGGCAAGGGGTACGGGCTCCCCTGCCCCGGTCCTCCCGCAGCGACCCCGCAGACACCGCCCCGCCGGGGAGAGGAGAGGCGAGCGGAGCCTGGCACGCCCCACCCAGGGCTGCACTTTGCCCTCCCAGGCACCTCGCGTGATCAAAGTGTCCGAGCGCAGCGTCCTCCATGCATCCATCCATCCATCCTTCCATCCCTCCCTTCCTCCATCCATCCATCCCTCCCTTCCTCCATCCACGCATCCCTCCATCCATCCTCCGTCCCCGACCCCGTCCTCCCCGCTGCCCTCGCCTCTTCCACCCGCGCCCGCCGCCGCTCACCCACGCCCTTGCTCCGCTTCTTCCCCGCGGGAGAGACCCTCTGTGCCGCGATACGAAGGCAGCGGAGAGACAGCGTGGGACTCGCCGCCCCAGCCGGCAGCCGCGCCTCCCCGCCCGCTGTCACCGCAGCCCCGCCCCGAGCGGGCTGAGGCGGGAGCTGTGCGCAGGAGTCACTGGGGCGGTGAGCCTAGCATCCCCCTTTCTTGGCTTTTCACGAATGGGATGAGCACAGCATCCTCCTTTCTTGGCTTTTCATGAGTGGAATGAGTGTAGCATCTCCCTTTCTCTGCTTGTCACCAGTGGGATAAGCATAGCATCCCCCTTTTTTGGCTCTTCATGAGTGGCGTGAGCGTAGCATCCCCCTTTCTTAGCCTGTCCCAAGTGGGGTGAGTGTAGCATGCTCCTTTCTTTATTTGTCACAGGTAGGATGAGCATAGCATCCCCCTTTCTTAGCTTTTCATGAGTGAGGTTAGCATAGCATTCTCCTTTCTTAGCCTGTCACCAGTGGGATGAGCATAGCATCCCCCTTTCTCAGCTTGTCCCAAGGGGGATGAGCATAGCATCTCCCTTTCTTAGATTGTCATCAGTGAGATGAGTATAGCATCCCCCTTTACTGGATTTTCATGAGTAGGGTGAGCATAACATCCTCCTTTCTTAGCTTGTCTCCAGTGGGATGAGTGTAGCATCTCCCTTTCTCGTCTTTGCCACCTCAAGGGTCATGTACCCGTGCACATCAAGAAGAGAGTGCTGAGAAAGGGTTTAGCAATTTAATTTTTATTCACACCCTACCACAACACACAGGAATTAGACATGGAGTTGTCAGATTAACTCAGCTGCTAGCAGTCACTATCCGTGCCAGACGGCTCTAAACCCTAATACCACTTAAAACCTCATTATTTTGTTAGAATGGAGCAGAATAGCTGCTTGAGGCTCCCAAGCCCAAGCTCTGCTTGTGGGCTTCAAATAAGACTGCCTCCTCTGTGCTGCCGTACATTAGCCTAGAACACATCTTCACTGAAAGGCTGTTTGCAAATGTATTTCTGTTGATCCAGATGCAGTGATTGGCCTGGTGAACACAGCAGAAATGTATTTCTCTTAATTAAATACTGAGACCTCATGAAGTTGGATTGGACACAATAATTAGCTCAATATTACATTGATGTCTAATGCAATATTTGTGTAAGTAGGCCCAGTATCAAGGAAAAAAACAAGCAGTTTTACTGTTTTATTTGGGGGTTTTATGTTGTTGCTGCTGGAGAGCTAAGTCTGTACATGGTTTAGTAAGACAAGATGGGTATGGGAAAACAGCTAGAGAGATCTGAAAGAACTGCAAACACAAGAAACGTGTCAGTCTTGAAACATGCTCAGTGAAGTGGGTTGGTGGGGTTAATCAGAAAGACAGCTCTGGGCGGCAACTGAGCAGCAGAAATTTGACAGGGGACACTTCAGTCTTGTAGATAAAGTCATGACACCACTGATGGCCAAACTGAATGCTTCAAATCCAAATTTGAAGTGGAATGCACAGTTTAACACTTATAAAGGCAATTAAACAGTCTGAACCGCCATTAGAGGCCAAAAGGGAACATGCATTGCTGGGCAGTGCGAAGCACCGTTAAAACAAATCTCTTTCCAAAGGGAGGCATTTTGAACAGGAGCTAAAGGAATTCTTGTAGCCAGAATAACCCTGAGTGTTTCTCCTTGATAGAGAAAATGCTGCTTTTTGATTTCAAAATCAATAAGAACTGAATGTCCCAGCTGGTGTTAATTACTTCATACAGGTTATTTGTTCCATTTTCCAACATAATCTCAGGTATAAGTGGTTGATAAATATGGTCTTTAAAAAACTTCAACGCATTAGTTAGTGGCTATGTTCCAAGTCTGGATTAATGAAACCCTAATAAGCAGCTTGTTATGCTTAAGCTGCTATCTAACTCTATAGGAATAGGAATTTTGGGGCTTAGTTCTGGCACTGGTCAGGGAGACAGGAAATTTGAGCTCCTAAATGATATATGCAGGCCTTATTATCAGTATTGTGCCTTGTGCAAGAATGAAATGATGTATTCTGAAGAAAGATGGGATGTTCTGCATAAGGTTTGCTTATAATGGACCAGTGAATTGGGTTGTTACATGTAAATTATTTTTATTAAATAATCTTTGCTTGAAAGTACTTAAAAATAGACAAGAAGGTGAAATTTATACTTTAGCTAGCACTGTGTTTCTCAGTATTTTTCATTAATAACAGTGGTTGAGCTTTGTTAAATTTACATAAATTTGGCTTCACCTAGAAGTAAGGTGATCATTATCTTATCTGCACAAAGACAAAAAGATCAGCTTCCTGCCAGACATGGCTCTCTGACCTGCTCTTCCCTACAGCTGGAGAGCAACCTTCACCTCATGTGCCCCAGAGCACCCTTTGAAAACACCTGGTTTGACATCCACTAACATCTAGCAGCTGAGGGACCTACACTGCTGTCTGCACCACAGATGAACTGTAATGATGTTCCCACCTGCAAAGAACTAATGCTATTAGTGGACATGGGATATCCCAGGGACTGCAAGATTGAGTGAAAATAAAGATTGAACACCTGATCTGTTTGGTTTTCATCTTGTTCATTTACATTGCTGTTGTATCTTGCTGCAAAGTTTGCCCATGCTTACATAGGAATCCTGTGGGTTAGTCAGAAATTAATCCAGATATATTCTGGTCCCTGAAAAACACAGGAGGCTTCTGAAAAGAAATCATATGCGAAGAGCAAGCTGTTGTGAAATACAGAAGACATCTACAAACAAAAAGAAACATTTTGCTCAGGTGCTGGCTGATACTTTAATGCTGTTTGTTTGGCTGTTGTGTTACCAACTTAATCTTTTCGTAGTGATTGGTAAAGCCCATTGAAATATCAAATCTGAAAACCACTATGTGAGCCGTCAGCAAGAAAATATTTGGCTCTGTTATGAATCCATCAAAACCTATGCAAATTTTTCATTTAGTTCAAGGGGAATAGAACTACAGCTTAGAAGTAACACTAAAATGCATTAAAAACCTTTTTGTAACTTTATGGCTATGCAGTTTAGAATAAAAGGCACTTTGACTTTATTGTACTCATGCTGAAGTAACTATATCAAGTAAAAAGCAAAATAAAATTTCAAGGACAGACTATAATTGAAAAGTTAATCCATTTTTCATATTACTTGTTATAAATGGCTTTAAGCCTGCAGACTAGCAGAAGGATATTGGAATCCTTGCTCTATATTTGCCCGAGCTTTTTAATCATAATAACATGCCTTTTAAACAGTAGTGGTCCTCCTGCTTAGTTAAAACTCAGAGTGTGAGAAGTTTTAAAACTTCATGTCTGAATGAGTGTAAAGCTTTATGGTCTTACATTCTTGTATGAAAAAAAACTTAGAGCACTTTTGAAACTGATTTGCATACATAAGACCAGATTATCTGGCACTATAAATGCTGAAGAATTGGACTGATTACTTTTGATTATTGATGTTGTTATTATTCTCATTGTTGCTATTGTTGTTATTATTATTATTATTTAGAAATCAGAAATACAGATCCAAGGACAGATTCTTTTTTTTCCTACAGTCTGGTTTTTGCCATTGAAATGCAGCCATCTGCAGGCAACTGTAAAATAGTGCATAGAAACACTACAACAATTCTGTATAATATATGGCCATATTTGTAACTTCTCACTGTGCAGCACTGATTATAATTAATGCTAATACTGCTCGGGACAGGAAAAAAATATGAACTACTCTTAAGGGTAACTTGAAGTAGACTGAATTAGTAATTATCCTCTTTAAAGGATTTGGGGGTGATATTTTTGGGAAATTTTTTTTCTAGAAAAGTTGAATTCAAGGCATCAATTTCAGAAAACTTGGAGCATTCAGAGTCATTGAAATGGGATAAGGTTTATTCTTCTAAGTTATTGCAGCATTGTCAAACTTGCAATGGATTTTCATTTAAAACAGTAATGTTCTCATTTTAATTTAATTTTTTTAAAAATACTGTATTTTCAGCTTCAGGATTGCTGTGAAGAGCTGATCTGATTTTCTGTAGTAGTTGACATGTATTTTGCTCAGAGACATGGCCTGCTAAGTGTCTGCACACGGCAAGTCTGGGCTTCATCTGTGTGTCATGGATGCATCTCTGTCAAGGCTACCTTGGCCCCAGAATGGAGGTGCTGTTTACATACCTCTAAACAATCTGTGTTGTTATGCAGTCATGTTAAAAATTGATAGTGGCATTAACACACACACACACACACACACACAAATATCACCTTCCATGCTGCTGAATTTCAAAACACAGGATTTGTATTTGCTGAACCAAGAGCAAAACTGATGCTGGTGACTGCAGGTTATAATGTGGTACCATAGCTGGTGGGGGACACCATTCCATTTAGCAGAGGGCAAAAAATGCCTGCACCTGCTTACAGCCTCACGTGCGTTGAAGAAATCCTATCTATAATATTTTTTGGGAATCAAATCTTTTTTTTACAATTATTAAAAATGCTGGTGTGACAAGTTGTGGTGTATCTTTTTGGATATGTTCTTCCCTCTCTCTTTCACCCTATTGATGGCTCCTGTCATAGGTGAGTGTTGGTGGAATATTCAGAAATAGCATGTGTTACGAACACGTGCTTCTAATAAGGGAGTAATTACCATGCATGTTCATCAATTGCAGACAAAAGAATCAGACTGCAATTAAGAGTTGAAATACAGTCCCTTCCAAAAGTAGTTTTGACAATCACAAGTTACATTTCTGTATTGCACTGAGCAGATTGTACAATATTCCTTTATTTTGTGTGTGGGCATGTGTCTGAGAGGATATGTATGCACTTCCAATATTTTCTCACACCTGTTCCTGAGAAGTCGCTTTTTCCTTAATAGAGAGGGAAGAGTCTTCTGGAAATATAGACCCTAAAATTAGAATTTATTATAGCCTTTATGTACAGCTGACTTGTTTAAAAGCTGACTTGAGGTAAGATTAGGTTGCTGTGCAGTCACATATCAAATTAAAAATGGCAATATAAAGAGACAAAGTTAATGACTATGGTGTGGAATATGGCTATAAAATGTTTGACTCATTAAAAACAAAGAGAAAAATGGAAGATTTACAATATATTAACCCATGTTTGGTCAAAGGTACTGCTACAGAAGGAAGCACTAGGGCTTTGGCTGGCAATTGATTTCTAGTGCTACCTGCATAGCTCGCTTTAATGCCTATGTTGAGGTGATTAGCTGTAATAAGGAGAGGGTAGGGATTAAAAGGGTAAAAATAACAGCGGTTATACTCTTGGAAGGAATTCTCTGAGGATGTGTGCCTGTGGCTCACTTATCATTGCTTTAGTATATAATGCACTATGAGTTTTTCAGAGCTTCATTGGAAAAAAGCTACTAAACATGGCTGTTGAAAATAAGAAATTTTGGTGGATCTCTTTTAGTCTTCATAAGTCTTATTTGTTCTTTTTAAGGCTGAGTTGTTTACTGGCCAGTTTAACTTCCTAAAACCAATATCTTATTACACTGTGGTGTTTTATACATATTGATAAAATTATATACGTTTGGCAGCCCTGAGTTGTAGCTTTTCTCTAAAAGAGCATTTAGGTTCAAAGGAAGGAAAAAGAAAATATGCTTTATTAATAATCCAATTAATATCATAATTTAATCATATTGAAGTTTTAATGCTTCTACAGAAGTTTTTGCTTTTCTATCTCTGTATTTAAAACTGCAGGCTTGGGATGTAATATTGTACAAGGTTGTGCGTCATTTCAGAGGATAGCATCTAGTTGTAAATGTTTGTTAAGAAATACCACAGCTTCTGTTATGCACACTGTGGTACATATTCCATCAGTACACAAAACTGAGAATATTTTACTGCTGTTGCAAGATAACTACAAGGTCTTTGTTTTGGGCAACGTTGAAGGATTCCCCTAGATGTATCTTTCTTGTAGACTGAGAAGAGGTTGCTGTCATAAAGTTCATCTTTGTGATGAAAGAAAGGGTAATAGGGAAATGAATAGATACTCTAATAAATACCTTCCCTTTTCATTATTAGAAGAAGATCCAAGTATTTGTCTGTCTCTGGAAACCAGGCTGTAATTGAACACAGAAGATATGCAAGGTCTACTGTTCCTTACTAGAAAGCAGCTCTCTTTAAAGACAGAGCAGGACTTTGAATCTTGAATGTGGTTTTTTTTTATTTTAGAGGTAGAAATTAGATTGGACCAGCTGCTATCCAAAGGAAAAGATACTGGAATCAGTATGTTATACCCTGTGGAAGATTAAATAGGTACTTTATTACTCATGCTGGTGATGGACTAGCAGGATATGTATCAATGAAGATACCGAAGTTGCTCTTGTATTATCGTATTCTTTTAAATCCTCAAAGGCAAAATAAGTGAAGTTTTTCCTACCTGTCTCTAGATTTCTTGGTGGTACAGAATTTGGTTGGTTTTGTACTTAATAAAAGCACATTTTATCTTTATTTAGTGTCAGAGGAATGTGCGGCAGAGGAAATATTTCTCAAGTTTAAAAATTGATTATATCAGATACAATTAATCTTATGGTAAGAACGAAATTATCCATATAGTTCTGCTTTCTTTATATATACCACTTCAAAGGCCATTTTGTCTACATTCGCTAAAACAGACTACAGTAAGCAGAAAGTTTAGACAGGGTTAATGACATAAACCTTGTCTTTTCAATGTTTGTCATTAAGAAAAGGTAAAAAATGGTACTGCTCCAGAAGATAAATGGTGTCTGGCACAAAGGGAAAATGAAATTAAACTTCCAAAGGAATTTTCAGTTCCTTGCATACCTATTGAAGGGTATGACAGAACTTAATTATTTAGGTAACTTACCCTATTAGAGCATATTCTTATATGAAGTGGCTTGGATCCTAACCATAAAAGAAGTCTTTGCATATTCTAAAGACTTTGAGAATGGCCTGGAGGTAAGATTAGGTGAGTTAAGAGGAAATGGTCAAGAAAATTTTGTGAACCTCAAATTGCGTTATCTTAACCAGTGTCCAAGAGTTTCCTGAAGATTTGTTTCTTCTTCCCACTCTGCTATTGAAAATTTTGTCTCAAAACTGTATCTCACCCTGAATGTGTGTAAACATCTGATCTCTTATTGTATGAGAATTAATAGTTCATATATGAATGTAACAAAAGCACAAAAATATGTATACTAGCTTTTAAATATCTGTGAATACTGTTAACCATCGTGTTAGCTAAGCAATTTTTTTTAAGCAAGCAAAGCATTATGCTGATCAGATATTCAGATCTGGCTCTTACTAAAATAAACAAGACTCGCTGATCAGAGGTCTCAGCTGTACTCAGTGGAAAAAAACATTTCAGATTAACTTAGTGAGATTAACAGAGGTAGCAAATAATAAAGGAATATTCTAAATATTGTACCTTTTAAAAGTGAAATATTGCAAAAAATTAAACAGTATTGAACATGCAGCAACGTTCTCAAGCTACTCAAACTTTCTTTAAAGGAAAAGTGGCTCATGAGTTGAGTGACCTTTCTGTTAAGCTGAGAAATTATTTACAAACGAGGAACAAAAGAATGTTAATAAAAATCTCAGAGTTGTATGGATTTTTGATAGATTATCTGAATCATCTTGTTCTCCAAGTCATTATTCCTACTACCTGGATATTCCTTACGGAAGTTTGTATTGCCTCCTCCTAAAAGCCTCTCTGATGAGGGTTGTACAGATGGTCTGTTTCAGTGCTCTTGTTAAGTTTCAATGTCTAATCTGAATCTCTTTTGCTGTACATTTATTACTATCTATTCTATACCCTTTGAGTACTAAAAGTGTTTTCTTCGCAGAAGATTTTGCATATATTGAAATATCTTCTTTGATAAGGCTGAAAGACTATTTTTTCCACCTTTTCACTAAATTCTGTCTTGGTTTTTAATCACTTGCTGCTCTTCTCTACGCTTTGTCCACTTGTTTTGCCTCTTTCCAAAGTATAGACCTGAATTTTGAAGCGCGACAACTGTGGCATTACAATCCTGAGCAGTGAAAGGATTACCTGCTGCATGACTTAGCTGCCACGATTGCCCTTGCCTTTATCTGAAGTAGACTGACATTCTTGACATATTGGTTTTTAATCTGATGTAATCCCCAGTGTACTGCTACCTAGCCAGTTATTCTTCATCCTGTCTTGGCTTCATGATCTATCCTGTTATTGACCTATCTTAAATCATAGATTAGCTGTAGCAAATGTAACATCCTGTCCCTACTAAGTTCTATCTTGTATTTTTTTGTAATCTATTGGAATCATTGTCTGGGTAAAAAAGTGAAGAAGTGTAGCAGATTGTCTTTTAAGGTGAGAAGTCATTTTGTTTAATCTTCCCTGGATGAATTCCATCAGGGAAGTGGATCATGCATTAGAACAGAGAGAAAAGTAGTACTGGATTGGTTTTGAATCTCTTCCAGTTCTTTGTTCTTGTAATCGTATAGTGATATTTTTCAGCAGTTTCTTTTGCAGTGAGCAAAGTCAGGAAATTGACTGAAGACAATCCTCAGTAGTGAGCTGTGGAAAATGTTGGGCTTTGTTTCTTTAAGCTCTGTCTATAAATTCTGATTCTACTGAGAAAGGTAGGTAATCTCCTTCAGTTAAAAGTACGTCTGAGTGATTCACTGTCATGATATAATGGTATCTTCTGATTAATATATTGGGGAAAAAACAGGGTAATACAGACAAAGAACTGCAGATTCTGTCATATGTTTAAAATGTGCTAGCTTTCCTTTTCTTTTTGTGAAAGTCAGAAAAATATGATTTTTTTTTAAAATCAGGAGCAGTATTTCTACGAAATGTATCTCTTGCTATACCTCTGACTAATACAAGTGCATTAAAACTGGATTTTAGCAATGGGGAAGAATAGATGGCACACGTTAAAAGCCAGATAGCTATAACCTTACTAGGATTATATAAGTATTTGCTTAAATACATAAGGACCTAAGATAAAGGATATGAGGAATACAAAGGCGAGATGTCCAGTATTAGGAGAGGCCATAATTATAGCTGACTGCAATCTAGGCATATTTGCTGTGGAGTTTCCCTTTACCTGCATACTAATTTTTTTGTCTTTGGAGTTTTTATCTTACTAACCTCTTCATGAAAAAAATCATTGTTGTGTATACCTGTTCAGGTTTTTTTGGGGAGAAAAATGTACAAAAAAATCTAAAATCACTGCTGTAGCCTTTTAATGTTAAATTCCGTGTTAATAACATTAACAATTTTAATGGGGACAAATGTCAGTATGAGTAAGTGTTTAGCCAAATACATTAGATTAATTCTGAGGTGGGTTTTTGCTAGTGTTTATCATCTTAAAAATTTTGTGATTTTTCATAGTACGTTGGTGTTCATGAGCTTGGAAGGCCTTTTCTCCAAGCATATCACTTTGCCTAATAAATGATAATAACCTTCTCTAAGTTTTTCCAAAAGGCAGTTGGGCAGCTCCAGTAGATAGAGAAACAGAGCCATGGAAAATGACAAATGTGAGGTCTGAGGAAATGCAGTCCTGATACCAGCCTCTCCCAAGAAACTCAGTGCCTTTTTGTGTATGGGTGTATGGGATGTGGTTAATATTTCTTACTGATCTCATTGCTCTGACCCTCTTAAGGGGAAGAGAGATTTCCTGGCTGCTCTTCTTTATCTGTGGCAGATTCATTTTTCACTTGCATTGTTCTCTGTTTATATGTCTCAGCTATGAATCTGCACCACATTCAGATTACTGCAGCTTCCTTCATCCTTCAGGAAGCAATACACTTAAGATCTGTATGTCTTCTGATTACCCAACTTCTGCTCTTAGCTGATTCCAAGCCTAGCTAGAGGTGTTCATGTTCAGTTTAGAGGTGTTACATGCAGCTTTTGGCAGATAGAACAACTCTGGTTTTCTCGTCAGGAAGAAAGAGATATTAGCATAGATCAAGGCTGTTCAGACTGAAACTCTCAAGTAGCTCCTTCAAATATTGACAAGGGGAACTCCAAAGAGAAAACAGAGGATGAACGGTGTATCTCTAGAAACAAGGTTCATTTGAGGGCTAGGAGATAAACATAGCTTGTCTTCTTTCATTCTCTGGGAGTGCTGGAGGCTGGAAAGTAAAAAGACAAAGGGGTTCTATGTATGCACGTCTGTGAAATGGACTTGAAATAGCAATGAGAGTTACAGAGCATGTGCACCTGTTTTAAATGCATTTTCAGAATACTATTACATAAAACCCCCTTCTCATCTGTGGAATCAGGATTCCTGAAAGTCTTAAAAGCAGTCTCTCTGTAACCCTCAGTGGCAATTTTCTCCTTTCAGTAAATAAAAGGGAATGGCAGCTGATATTTATGACCTGTACTCTTTAATAGTTCTGGCATCCTGAGGGTTAAATGGGACCTGATCAAAAATTTGGTTGAGGATAGGATTTTTTCTACTTTTCTTCTTAATTGTTTTGCATTGTAAATTATATTTCAAAGACGGGCAGGTGGGTAGGGAATATCCTGAGAGTAAGCAAAGCATGATCATTAATGCAGTATTAGGTCTATAATAATATATCTTTGACTTCAGTAGTTTGGGGATATTTTTAATTTATCAACACTCTAAGCTCTGTTTCAGTGGATCAGTTACATCATTATCAGGCATTCCTAGTGAAGCCTATTTATGCATAGTTGAGAACGTGCATTAGATATTTAGCTGTGGTGTTATATAGGATGGTCTGAAGTTGTAGTGAGTTTCTGCAGCTGGAATTTCTCTATACTTGAATGATTCCTTCCGTTTGAAACAGAATATGTCTTCATACTACTAGACTATTCAAAAATATAAAAAACAGGAAATGTTTACTTCTATGTACACTAGTCTCTAGTCAAATAATGCTTTAGACTTTTTTTTTCAAGTGAACTGAAAAAGGGAAAATCTAGCTCACATTCTTTTCCAAGAATAACTTCTGCAGCCTTTTTCTCTTAGCTATTTGTGGTCAAACACTTTTCATCCAATAACCTACTAGAAACCAATGAAAGCTTTAACTGGTATTAAATTGCATATTAAATATAATTTTTCAGGTTTATGGGTGCTTCATGATATACTCGGATAAAACCAGCAGCTATATTTCATAAGCTGCTATATCAAAGGCAGTATCTTGTGCAGTTCCTTACATTTTCCTTAAATTGAAGCAAAAGCAATATCCTATTTCAACCAATGTTATAAATTACTTTTTCTTTGTAGCTTGAAAATCTGTATAACCACAGTTGAACAAATAATGCCTGTGCTGATACCATCTTTTCATACAGCAGCATTTTCTTTATGACAAGTGTAAGCATTTGGGAAAAAAAATAAAATTAGCAATTTATGTGATAACACAAGATGGAATATGTTAAAAATTCAGAAGATACAGGAAAGGATTCTGACCAGTTCTGGTTTCTCAGGTTACAATGTCATGGTGTGGAAATACTTTGGAAATTTTGTGCATGTACACCTCTATGCGAGGGAGCAGGAAAAATTATAAATTATAATAATAATATTATAATAAATTATAATAAAAATTATAATTACTTATATAGGATTTGTTGAAATTATTCAATTCATAGAATCATACAAT
>WAAB01007025.1:1596-41992 GCA_013389865.1 Piaya cayana
GGAGATCAGGAACCTACTGTTGGAGAGCTGGAGAAGATGCTGGAAAACACTGCAGTCCAAGCCCAGAAGCAGCCTGTCCTTCTCCATAAGGAGGATGGACCTCTCCCTTCCTGCACTGTGGAATGGCTGAACATGCAGAGCTGGTGTTCTGCTCATCTGCATCTCCACTGTCCACGCAGAGTCTTCTCCAAAAGAAGCCTGCCCAAGCTGACAGAGATGTACGAACGCATATTCCAGAACCACCAGACCATCACTCCGACTTTTCTCACCTGGCTCGTGTACTGACTGGGAATGCCATCATGCTGGTCCTTGGCGGCGGAGGAGCAAGGGGACGCTCCCAAGTGGAATTATCAAAGCAATGATAGAAGCCGGCATCCCCATAGATATGATCGTAGGGACATCCATTGGTGCTTTTATAAGTGCCTTGTATGCTGAAGAACACAGCTTCAACCAGATGAGGATCAAAGCCAGGCAGTGGGCCACGGTGAATAACTCAATGAAAACCATTCTAGACTTGACCTATCCAATAACCTCTATGTTTTCTGGAACATCTTTTAACCACAGCATCAACAATATCTTCAAAGACAAACAGACAGAGGATCTGTGGATCCCTTACTTCACTATCACAACCGGCATCACTGCCTCTGCAATAAGGGTCCACACAGACGGCTTCCTGTGGAGGTACATCCGTGCCAGCATGTTGCTCTCCGGGTACAACTCCCCAAGAACAAATAAAGAAAAATTTAGAGACGCTATAAAATACTGAAGAAAAATAAGCTGTTGTGGAGAAGGTTGAAGAATTTTACCCAGGAGCAGGGAAGCACCTAGCAAAACTGAAAGGGGGAGAACAAAAACAATGGAATGGAAATTGGAGGAGGCACTTGCCAACTACATTGCTGTCCCTAGTCTTTCTTCTTTGAAGGGGGACAAGCTCTTTCTTCCTAATGCAGTTTGTTCTTAATCTGCTTAAAGAAGGATTTTGAGATGATAGTGAAGTCCTAATAGCCTTTGAAATTCAAGGTAACGGAGAGGGAAAAAAATTGAAATGACACAAAAGTGAAACAAAGCTTTTTCTATTTCTATAATGTAAATGACAGTAAACCTCTTGATGTCCTTAATACCTTTTCCTTTTTCCCCAATACCATCTCACTTCTCTCATTGTCAAGACATGAATACTTCCAGTGCATCTGAACTTCTATCAGATTTTGTACACTAAAGCTGCTTGCAGAGTGCAATCTGTTATAAGTGGCAAAGCAGCTTTCCTGGATAGTCCAAAGCAAAGGCTTGGAGGTTGCACCATTCAGGCCAGAGGCGCACCCACAGCCTTTGTAGATGTGTGTCACCATCCAGGATAAACATGGCCTAGTCTCATCCAAACACCTAAGTGACTGTGGGCATAAGGATTCCAGTATTACATGTATGCTGGGGTGAGCAGCTGATGCCTTGGTGTACCTGCAATATCAGCAGCAAGCACAGAACAAACCGCCTATGTTCTCATGCTTGCTAGCTTGTTGAAAGCTTGGAATCTTTATTAAGACCCGTGGATTAACAGGAAAGGAATGCACTAGGTGGAAAACACGATGATAAGGGGCACATCTGTGGAAAACAGGGGGTTGCACTCTGTTGTTGTACTGCAGGATTCTCACGGGTGGAAATTCATTGGGCTAGCTGTTACTGTATACAGAAGCACTATATGCAAGTCCAACAGTACCTGTCCACTTCTAAACCAGACCCCTGAGCACTTCATCTACCCGTCTTTTAACCCCCTCCAGGGATGGTGACTCCACCATCTCCCTGAACAGCCTGTTCCAGGGTTTGATAACTCTTTTACCTCTGAAACGGGACCTCACCCATCCAGCCATATGAGGATGCTGGAGGGGGCTGCCTAGGTGACCCAGCAGAGGGGTCGGGAGCCAGTGGCCGCGCTACTCTGCTGCCCTCTGCTGCGGGGCTCACACCGAGCCCCTGAGCCTCCACTGAGCTCCCGAAACTCTATATGTTTACCCCCTTAAAGGCTCGTTTTGGTGTTTTAGAAAGGAAGCAACCTTTGTAAGGGCTGGGCAACACAAGGAGTGATCTACGTCAATCGTGTGCAGCAAGACAAGAGCTGGGGACAGAAAGCATTCCTCACTTTACACGCATACATGTAAATTTTCCCAGGAATCTTGAGCATCTTCTACTACTTTGCAAGGACTCTCTTGTATCAGGAGAGAAAACTGCAAAGCCAAAGGCTAGTCTGGGAGGTGAAACATGCATTAACCACGTTTTAGGGGTCAAATTCTGATGCCTGTGCTGCCAATGACAAGTGTAATGCATTTTACACCTGAAAATCATATAATGATAGGTTAGGTTGGAAGAGACCTTAAAGATCATCCAGTTCCAAATCCCGTGCCATCCCCTCTCACCAGACCAAGCAGCTCAAAGCCTTATCAACCTGGCCTTGAACACTTCCAGGGATGGGGCATTCCCAGCTTTGCTGGGTAACCCGTGCCAGTGCCTCACCGCCCTCATGGTGAAGCACTGCTTCCTAATGCCTAGTCTAATTCTTCCCACTTTCAATATTAAGCCATTCCCCCTTGTCCTATCCCTACATGCCCTTATAAAGTCCCTCCCCAGCTTTCCTGCTGTGCCCCTGAATGACTGGAAACTGCCCTAGTATCTCCTCAGAGCCTTCTGCAGGCTGAACAACCCCAACCACCCCAGCCTGTCCTCGCACGGAATGAGCTCCAGCCCTCGGATCAATTCGTTAGCCCTAATAATTTCCCAGTCAAGACCCCGTACGTGGTTAGGAACCCAGTGGCGACACCATTAAGCTAGCTGGAACCATAAATTTAATTTTAATTAAGACTTAACGCGCGGCTGCGCACGCCGCCCTATAGCGCAAGCCCTCGGCGAGCCGGAAGCTGGCAGCGGCGGCTCCGTGCCGGGTGGAGGGGGAGGCCGCCCTCGCGACCGCTGGGCCAACATGCAGCCACTCTCACCTTCCCGGCCCCGAGAGGGCGGCCCCGCCCTCCCGCTTCCCCCCTTCCCCTCTTCCCCTCTCCCCTCCGCCTCGCCGCTGAATCCACCGCCGAGACACGGATGGCGGCGGCGATCGATTCTCTCGGTTCTCCTTCCCCCGCTCCCCGCGGCGCGGTGCCGGGGCAGCGCAGGAAGAAGCGCGTGCTTCCCCTTTTCTCTCTCCCCGGTTCCGCGGCTGGGCTGAGCGCGCTCTGCTCACCCCCGTGCCCCATGGAGCGCGCGTTCACGCCGCTGGACTGCCTCCTGCCCGCCGGTACGGTACCTCACTGCCCCCGACCCTCCGCCGCGGGGTAGCAGGGGCGGGGCGGCCCGGGCGGGCGGTGCTCCCTGGCAGAGCGGAGGGGCGTGCCTCCTGCCCGGCCCGGGGGTACCGCCGCGGTTCTCCTCGGCCCGCGGTGCCGCCAGGCATTCCGTTTCCTTTTCGTTCATTGCCGCTTTAGCGTTAAAATTTGCAGCCCCTCTGGGTTTAACCGGTGCTGTTAGTTAGCCTGCCGCAGTATCCTCGGGCGGGGCGCCCCGGAGGGCTGTGGCTCTCGGCGAGGGGAAACCACCCTGTGGGCTCGGTTTCCTCTTCGTGCTTTTGGCTCCAGAGGTGCTGAGCATCCTGCCCCGGCGCTCTACCCTAGGGCCGCTGCACGCACCCACTTGTTTCCTCAGTTCTACCAGGCAAAGCTTTCCTTGGGTTTCTTTTGGAGGTTCCTTGGGTTTTCCCAAGCTGTCCTTGACTGTTCTGGTTTTGTGGAGTCTTTTTGAGACCAATGCGGTGAGCGTTATTACTTACTGTTAACCACATCATCTCTATCAAGGATAGAGCAGTTGTGACAAGCACAGACTCATCTGCGTAGCTTGTAGGCTGTAGGCAGCTCTTCTGCGCTATGTGTTTGCAATATCTAATTCAGTAGGACCCAATTTGCTATCTGGTGGTACCATTGTAGACAGTAAATATTTTTATCTTTCTGTAATGTGATCTTAAAACTGCATAAAAATCATTTTGGTATAGTAGCGGAATTCTAACTTAGACTGCTTTTTTCTACTCTCCTGGCACTGAGTCTTAAGCTGCTTCAGTGAGAGGTACATGTTGATACCTGTTCATTAGTAAAGCCAGGAGGAAGGGAAGAGTTTTAACAGCATGTACACTTTTAACAATTCAATACACTTTTACACCTAGCATTTTAAAAGCATCTTTAAACTCTTTCCAATATTGTCTTTAATTCATATTTTGCTCTAACGTTTAAAAACTTTGGGGTGTGTTCAAAGCTAGTAACAGGTGAAGCTGCACTCAAGTTATTCCTGCCAGAAATGTGTATTTGACTCTGCATATGCGCGTGCATATATTTTGAGATGCATCGTTGCTTTGGATAGAAAGAGGAAATGAACATGGAGATGGCCTTTTAATGGGTTGACTTTGATTCATTGCAGTGTGATATCCTCTTGTGTGAAATGAGAAATAACTATTTGTGTAATATATATCAAAGTGAGAAAAAAGTCCCTTAAGAATTTACCCCTGAGGAAGAACAGGCATATATCTAACTATATTCTAAGATAGTTGCTTTTGATAGGTATTTGCATGATCTTAGGGCTGCCACATACCTGATTTTTCAGGATATCTCATGGCTTTCTTGAACCAGAGGCTTCAGTGGGGTGTCAGGAAGGCAGATTCTTCTAAAGAAATAATTGTTGCAACTATACAAATTGACTGGTTTATGCAGGGCAGTGTGTCTATGAAATGCATAATGGTACTTCATCTGGAGCCTCATCATCATTATGAACATGCATTACCAATGTTTCCAATTGGTTTAGCCTGCTTAAAGTATGCAAGGATGAGCAGATTCATTTCACAAATCCACATTTTTAAATGTGGTATCCCAGTTGGGGATCTTAGAAATAAAAGTTTTCAAAATTGGGTAGGGTAAATGAGGCTCCCAAGTTCTTCTGGAGGAAGTACCAGTAGTTGCTCCATCAGTTTGCTTCAACAGGATAAGTATTTAAGTATCCTGATAATGTAAAGCTAATCTGTGTAGACCATGATACTTGGAAGCTATACCTGGGGTTGAGAAATAGACCCTTCAAGGAAGTAGTCTTGGTGCCAAGGCTGACAACATTCAAGAAGCTTTTGGACAACTTCAGACACATATAGTGTAAATGTTGGGGTTGTCTTGTGCAGGTACAGGAATTGGACTTGATCATCCTTGTGGGTCCCTTCCGACTCAAGACCTTCTATGTTTCTATGACATTGTCGCCTTGCCTTTAATGACAAACGTATAGCAGTGTATACTGTGTTTCTGGTTGCTTTCTAAAGCCCTGTGTAAACACAGTGGCATGTTATGGTAGGGAGGATTTGGAAGATTTGTCTGCTATGTTTGGAACTTATTAGTTACTTAATTTCTGAACAACTTCAAAAAGAAAAATAATGGTGATATTTATTTAGTAGAATAGAGCAAAACACATGTTTTGGACCCTAGTATTACTTACCAGAACTAGAATTTTCAGGACCATGTTTGCCTTGGTAATTTCAGTCAGTGTAGTTAGAGTAAGTTCTTAGTTAGATTGTACATCTACCTGTATGGCATCTGATTGAAGTCCAAGTAGAAGGTGTTTGAATACGGCTGTGCTAACTAATGTGGTCCTGGACTTTTAACATTGTTAAGTCAAGTAGCTGGAAGAGTGTTGAAAATCTGGAAGTGGAAAAAATTCTTCACTGAAAGGGTCATTAGGCAATGGAATGGTCTGCCCAGGGAGGTGGTTGAGTCACCTTCCCTGGAGGTGTTTGAGGTGTGGGTGGATGAGGTACTGAGGGGCATGGTTTAGAGATTGGTGGGAATGGTTGGGCTCGATGATCTGGTGGGTCTCTTCCAACCTGGTTATTCTTCACCTTACTACAGACAGAAAGCTGTGCAGTGGGCTTCAGAATTATGTTGATTAGCTAAACGTGGTTTAGAATGGGTAACAAGGCAGAGTTTAATGTGGCTCTGAATTTAAGTATTGCATACTGAAACAAATTCATTTTTATTATTTCATGAAGCAAAACCGTTAAAAAGCTCATGGAAGTTCACCCTGAGGTCCTGTATGCTGCTGTGAAAGGTCGGGCAGAAGCCTCACAGGGTGAAGCTGTGATGCAGCTGTTGTAGAGAGCTCATTATAATGTCACACGATGGCCTGTGAATCACGACAAGAGTAGCTTTGTTTCTTTTGGAGTATCCTTTGATAAACTAGACATTTCCCTCCTGCCTTTCATACCCTTTTTTTGCACTACCATTGCCTCGTGTTAGGCCATCACAAGGATGATGAACTTTAGGATCTTAGTATGCTATGCTTGTGACTGCTTAAGAATGGAAATACTTGAGCATTCTCTAATAAGGTTGCCCCTGAATACCACTTGAGACTTGTAGAAGGACAAAGCTGACTAGCTGTTTCCTCATAGGGAATGTTTTACATTGTGTGGCATATTACAGCCTGATTCTCACTCATCTCCAGAAACGACTAATGATTCTTTGCCTTGCACAGTCCTTGAAGTGCAGCTCACTACTGGTTTTATCAAGTGAATTGATGCAAAAGGAACATACCTTTCTCAGTTTATAATCCAACAGCTCCCAATACGAGTGTCTTGTCTTGTTGAGGTGGAGGGACAGCAAAGTAGCAACAAATCTGGTCCTTCTGCTCTCTCCTGTGCCTTGCAGAGGGTTTGCTGAACCTGATCTTCCTGTGACTAACAGTTTCCCCCCTGCCCCCACTCCTCCATGCCCCGAGTCTTGTGACCACATACATCCCTGAACTATGCTGCGTTGACACCTAGTAGTTAAGACAGTCCACTGAGAAGTTTTGCTAGCTTCATCTCACTAAAGCAAGGTCATCTACATGTCACAAGAAACAGAGCCACAACAAACAGGGCAAAGACTGCTTCAGAATTCTGTGGAAATATATAGTTGTCTGATGGAGGAAAGGGACATCACACAGCAAATCAATTTGATTCTAGTGAGCCAGTTTATTGAAGTCCATAACAGATTCTTATACCTTACTCTATTAATACAGGCTGTTGTTTGGCAAACTGATTCAACAATTCTCCTTTAGCAACAAGCAATCAATTAGTTACATGAATCTTCTGCTTTCCCATGAGAAATGGCTGTGTGAGCATTCTAACTCGATAGACTACAAAGTTACAACTCGAGGTCTACCAAAGAAAAGTTACTAGTGAGAAACAAGAGAAACATTTCAGCAGAAAAATCGATTAATGTTGTAAAAAGAAACTTTGAGCCTGTATAAGCCTTTGTATTCATGATGTGCATGTGCAAAGCTGTGCATGTAAAGCTGTGAGGCCTTATGCTAAGGTGCCTTTATTTCAGGTAGCATAAGCTGCTTAGTGCTTGGAGATGATCAATATATGGCCTCTGGTCTGTAGCCACCCATCAGTTGTCCCTTTGTGCAAAGGGATGATAAAATTCTCCATTGAATTTAAAGCAAAGAGAACAAGAGGAAGCAACATGTGTTGTGAATGCTCTACTATCATTCTGTGAGCTTGTTTGTCTCTTGCTTTACCGTATGTCTTCTCTGGAAATGTTACTGACTGTGAACGTTACTGACTGTGAACAAGTCACCTCAGAAAGGATTATATGACCATGTTCCTTTTTAAATGCCCTGGGCTTGAACTTCTTCCTTAATGTTCCCTTTTCTCTTACACTAGGGACTGCAAGTTATTTTTAAGGCATCAACATGTTTGCCATTCACTGAATGACCTCCAGCTTGGTCTAAGTGCCAGTAACTGTCTATATGTCCCTTCACCAGAGCTCTGCATAGTCTCTATAATGCATCATCTTGCAGTGTAATATACAAAATTGTGTGGTAGAAATCACAACAGTCATGAAGTTAGGAAGTGATAGTTTCTGTTAGCTGTTGAAGAGGAAAGGGATATGGGAAGGGGTAGAGTCCTAGGCTGTTGGATAGCCCTGTAGTTTAACAGGATTTCACAACTGCTGTTGGGTCAGACCAGTGATGTTTTCAGTGAATCAGATGGTACAAAAGCTGTGATTGAGTTCACCCAAGTGAAAAAAATCTTAGCAGGGGTGTCAGTCCTTTAAGACTACTTCACTGGTTCCTCAGTGAAATTATCAAGTGCTTCCAATATGACTATTATATTCTGATATCTTTTTAAGTGAAACACATTTAAAATGCTTTTTCTTTATGTAAGTGTTGCTGACCTGCTCCTGCTTTTCGTTTCATATAAGCAGTAACACCATTCATTTAGTCGAATTGCTTGTTTTTGAAGTAGATGTAAACAGTCAGACTTGGACCCTGCTGGTGCTAATCTGCTGTGCTGGGTCAACAGTTGTTCTGTAAGCATTATTGTATAGATTACTTATAGGTGCAATTATAAGTGAAGTATTACAGATGTCATTTAGAAAACATAATCATTGTTAACCTCACCACTTTCTGTTAGATCTTTGCTTTTAGAGACTGATAGCTTTTGAAGTTCTTGGATTTATTTTTTTATTAAATGCTTTGTATGCAGTTGTGTTATTTGGAATACAGAAACCATCTTTTACCATTTGAGCTAACAAGAAAATGAACATTACTTATTTTTGTACATATGCACACAGAGCCTTCTTTTGAAATAAGTTGACATTGAAGCTGATTGCTGTTTGTGTGGATGATAGATTCTTATCTTGTTCAGTGTCAGTATACTGATAGTTCTGTATCTTGCGGTCACTTATAGGGCATAGCTGACTCTCTGTTGGATGGAAATATAATGATAGAGGAGACTAGGGCAATATTAAACTCCATCCCCCCAAGAAAACAAAACCTCCCCCACAAAAAAAGAAACTCCTCTCAAAACCACCAGAGAATAAGAGCAATAAAAGTGTCACTGGAACTTCTGAGACAAAAACTCACTTTCATTACTACTTGCACAGGTAGTAAAAAACTTGGATAAATCCCTTTTGGAAGGTCTTGTTATTTTCCACCAGTTGAGGCTTTAAATAGCAGTTTAGACTAGTTTCTGTGAGGAGTCACAGATTGATCCTCAAAGCCAGGAAATACGCTAACTGGCTCCTGTAGTCTTTTTTTTCTTGTCTTTTTTTTTTCCTTTTCTACTGTGATTTAACATCAGATAAAGGAGTGGGAGATACACTTATTCCAGACATCAAAAAGTTCATGATGTTTATATCCCATTAAATGTGTGCAGGACTGCTGGAAACCATTTAAACTTGTTAGTGTTCAAAGAGAAAATATTAAACTTGAGAAGGCACAAGATGTCAAGGAAAATAGTGGGCATTCAGATTTTTTTCTTTCTTTACTGCATTTTGCTTGCATGTCTCTGGTCAGCTCTTAAGATATTTTAGCAGTTTCACAGCAGCTTTAACACTATGTCTATATCACAGATGGCTCTCTGTGTGTGTGTGTGAGAGAGAGTTGAGTGTGTGTGTGAGTGTATGTAAAAGGTAGTTTTACTTTCTGGAAGCAGAAAGCAAAAGAGACTTTTTCCTGTTTGGAAAGCTCATCGAAGTCTGATTTATGGAGAAGTTGAATAATAAGCAAAGAAATGAGGCAGTTTATTTACACAAGAGAAAACATAGAGGTTTTAGAATTTTCAAGATCCAAAATAACAACTCCCAGGCATACTTGTGGATTTGCTTTAGATTTGAACATCCTGAGACATTAATCAAAGCTTAATCTTTGTAGAAAATAGCAGCATCAAGAATAAAGCCTAAAATCAAAGCCTTAAGAGGGAAATGACAAATAGCCTAAAACCCCAAGAAACAAACCACCTGAAAATAAGTAAAAGGGCTAGCAGCTTCTCTTCATAAGTCGGTTGTCAGCAGCTTTCACTTGCCATGAGTTTTAGTTTTGGATGTAGCCTAAGGGATTAGGGAAGTAACTAGAAGTTTAACAAATCTGTTTCTGTGTGACATAGTAAAAATATTCTATGCTGCTCTCAAAGCCCTGTTTTTGAAAACTGAGTAAAAGGAGAGGAGGGGGGATGTTCCCCTCTTCCTGAAGAAAAACCCAGACCAAAAACCAATGCACAAACAAGAAAACCCAGCGGCCCAGTAGAAAATCTTACACAGTAAAAAATAGAGTAAATCAACAGGAGAGGCCTCTGATATACACCTGCTTATTGGTACATTACAGAACATTACCCATCTCTGATGTCTACAGAGAAAGGGGGATTTGTAGTGTGTCTGGCTAGGTAAACTAATCTGATCTACTGCCAAATAATTTCAAGATTGGAAAGAATTAACTGTTTCTGTCCCTTCCACCAAAATGACTATACCTGATCACAGCAAAGGTTAACCAATTTTTAAGAGTTTTTGGCTTACTTTCTGTAAATTATAGCTATGCTGGATTACATGTAAGTAATTTATGGAAACAGGTTCTCCTTTCCATCCAATTTTGACCTCAAACATGAGGAATATGATTAATAGTGTTTGAGTAATACTGTCTTTGTGTAATTAAAAGAGAACTGAGAATTCAAAGTTGCTACAAGAACATTCAGTTAGTTAAATTTTACATAGAGAGTACACATAGTAGGTTTTGGATTGCTTTTAAATTAAAGCTATTGCTGTTACATCCAGTTGCAGTTCAAGCTGCTGTAAGGCTTTTCCTGTCATTTCCTAGCTTTGAATTTTATTTTGAATGGCAGTCAAATTTTTTTCAGTTCCAGTGCTGATTCTTTGTAGCTTATGTTGATGGATTGTCTGCCAGCTTTCCTGTCTGGCAGGACAGAAGCTGAAGGGACACGTGTTTGAAATAAATGGGAAACTGACCAGCGAATTCAGCAGGAGCAGAGCCTGTCCCCTCACACTTTTGTAGTTGTTATTCCTGGTGTGAGTTCTGGTTTGGGTTGTTTGGTTTGTTGGTTTTTTGTTTTTTTCTTTTGCTGTAGCTGTGCTCTTCTCTTTCTCTTTCTCCTTCTCCTTCTCCCCCCCCCCCCCCCTCCCCCCNCCCCCCCCCCCCCCCCCCCCCGGTAAGTTTTATGAATGGGGGAAATCCTGAAGGCTGAGGTTAGGTTTGTACTAAAGAACTTGACCTCTGGACCAAGAACACTTGCAAATTATCAAGATCTTTGTCTGCTTAAAATGTAACTGAAAGCATCTAGTGCAGATGCTTTAACACAGGCAATACTTTCACTTCAAGAAATGAGTGCTCTACAAGCTGCCCAGGGTAAAGCACAGCCTTGTCAGTGTCCTCTGTGTCCCTCTGTTGAGCAGTTTCATTGCCCAGTTTATAGTTATGTTTCATAACCATCTAAGCAGTGTTTTGTTTCATTAGTCCAAAAGGAAAAAATGTTAAAGAGAGCAGCTTGAGTCAAGCAGATGAAGATCTGCAACTTGGACCCTTGGAGCTCCAAAGGAAGTATTGTGACTTAGCTACAACAAGAATAACTTTTGGGCAGTGTGTGACTACCTTGTTTCATAATGAGTTGACCTGGGCATACTGGAGGTGATAAGGCTCTGCTATGAAGGCATCTCTCTCTGTATTGCTATTTCCTGCTACAAATGGGAAATTTAACTTTCAAGCTCCTTAAAGTGGAGCTCAGTTTCTATTTTACTTCAATATAAAATAAAATAAAGAAGTTTAAAAGGGGGCAATATTGAGATAACTCTTGTTAACAGCAACTTAGTGCTTGGCTTTCTTGACTTTTGACAGCAGTGTTCTTGAGAGGTCACTGCCACAAGACTTTGCTTCAAGCTGATCCAATAACTTTGATTGGATTTGAAGTAGAATGAAGGGTGTTGTCTGCAATCCCATGTTTTTGGGTGGCAGCATATTCCTGCTGTTATTGAGAGTGCCTTCATATTAGTTCTTCTTTCTTTGCCTAGAATCCACTGTGGGAATGACATTTAGTACTGTATATGCAGGGAAATAAAATCACTGATATTAGATGTTCTTCTTTGAGCTGACTTGTAAGACTTTCCCTTGGAAACTCAGTTTCTTTGTTCTCTGTGTCTCTATTCAGATTACTGTTCTTATGTACTAGTCGATAGTAGGACCACTGCTATATTAATGTGACTCATAGTAAATAAGGATTTTTTTGTCGCTTTTGTCGCTTGAGCCTGTGGAAGAACTTCTATCTGAGTCTGCTGTTGTGTCATAAGTTAAATTTTTGTGCCAGCAATCCTCTTTAAGCCAGCAGGAAACTAGATCTATTATGTAATGTTTTGCTTTATCTTCTGTGACCATTATTGTTTTATTCTGTTTCATTTTATCTCACCCCCACAGCTGCTATAGTTGTGTTGTCAAAGCCCCATGTATAAGGCCTGTTACATAGTGCAGAAGTTGTGCCTTGAGAGGAACAACAACAATGCTGGGGGAATATAAAATCCCTTCTTTTAAAGAACTCTACACCTCCTCAAGGAGTGTTTTCTGACAGGGATGTGGGCAGTGTGTTGCAATACAGACATGTTCCGCATGTCTCCTTTCACTGCAGTGGGCTGTATTTCCTGCTGATGAAGTGCAAAGTCTGTGTGAAATTATTAGTCAGTGTCTGGCTTCCCCAGGGAAGACAGGGAGTGATAAGAGCTGGGTCGTGGCCTTGTGGTACCATTCAGTGGAGATGGCCATATGGTGTGGGAGAAGGGATGCTTAAAAGGGGTGTCACAACAGATGTTTGATAGCAACCTTGCTGCCAAAAGCTTTAAGTGCCACGTAGCTCCAGTAAGTTAGTGTTAGAGCTGTCCCAAGAGTGCAGTTAGGGAGGAATGCTGTTTAGATAACACACAGTTTAATTTATTATTTGCATTGGTATTGCAGTAGCTATGTTTTGTCAGGTAGACAAAAGCAGAACAGGACCCAGAGGTTTGACACTGGAGCCAAACAAATTCATACTTGAATTAGGTACAGTTTTATAACATGAGAAAGTATAACCAACCATTTGAACATTGTACCTGGAGAAACATAGGTTCTTCATCAGTGTAGATCAGTTGCAAGTCATATTGAAACAAGAATGAATTTCTGGCCATCCTTTATATAAAAGGCTAAGCTAGATTGTCACAGTGATTGTTTCTGGCCTCTGAATCTATAAATTTGCAACAGTTCACTACAGGAGAGACTTCATTTCCTTACTATTTGAGTAGAGAGGACAGACCTGTGGGAAGAAGGGAGTGATATATCCTGGGGTAGTGCAGCATGGAGTATCAAGTGGCTGGTCTCATGTTAATGAAGGAGGTCTTTGAGAACTGGTAACAGATTTCTGATGTAATATAGAAATTCAGAGGACTGTACTTCTCTTTACATTTTAAGCATGTGCTATTTTTTTTAAATTAAACAAAAGGCCCTACCCAAACCTGTAGTTATACTTTCTGCTGCAGTGAGACTATTCTACACCATGTGCTGAATTTACTGTTGGTTACTGTGAACTATCAAAAGCTTTAGAATTATTTCCGTAGATATCCCACAAGGAGGAAGAAAAGACTTGAATTTAGACACCAGAGCAAATAGGTATGCTGAACTTACACAACATTATGCCAAACTATTCCGTTTCTCACCCAGATTTACATTTGCTGAGTATATTTGCTGAAATAAATAGTTTCCTTTGAGAACAAAGTTGGAACTGAATAAATGTAAGGCTTCAGAGTACTAACAAAGGGACTGAACTGTAAAATAATGCAGTTATCCAGCCCAAATAATGTAAATCAGAGCAGAGAGGGAATCTAAATTTAGGAATACACAGGAAGAGATTGTAATGTTTTGTTAGAGTTTATAATGTAATTTTCTAGTCTGATCCTTTACTGTTTAATATTCCATTTTCTTTTTTTTCCTGCAGTTGCAAATACATATGAAAAATGTACATCGTCTTATGCTAAAAACAGTAGGCAAAATGAATTTTGTTGCTTTTCTCAAGTGGAGCAGCCTATCAAAAGGAAAATTTAGGAAAGAAAGCCTGCTGTTCTATTCAGTGGAAGAACCTTTGTAGCTGACAGTCTATACAGAAGAATTGTCACATTCATAGCTTCTTGAAGAGCATATATAACAGACCTTGGAAATAGACACTAGTTCTGTTGCAGATGAGTAAGAAATGAATTTCAACTGCAGCAAAGATGGCTTAAGTTAGGTAGGAGGGGAAAGAAGTGTGAGTAGCAGAAGGAAACACTGGAATGCATTATTTGAGAAGATTTAGTTGTCCCTGTCACTGGGAGCCATTCCTTTTTAAAGGGTAGATGAACAGGAATTATCTAGAGACCTGTTTCTACTTAGGGGCAGAGGAATGGATTAGATGTACAAAACTTAGATGTACAAAAGTGTAGGAGATTGAGTTGTGTATTTAAGAATCGTATATGTAGAATTAGAGAGAGCTTCCTGTATGTATATCAGACACTTGAGGACAGGCTGTTTCTGCAGACTTTCTCAGGTAGTTATCCTAACTGCACCTGGGCTACTCAAACAAGCAGGACCTAGTCTTGTGACTTGAAGTTTTCATTCTGTAAATTACTGATGCTTTCTTCTGCAGTAGAGTAATGATGTTTATCCAAACAGGATTTTTAGCAAAATCACAGATGACATCGAAAGTATACAAATATATGAAAAGGGGTATGAGGAGTGAAGCTGCATAAGTTCCAAAATAAAGAGTGAAAACTGCATGTAGCGACTGCTGTGTATTTGCCAGACAGTGAAATCTATCTCTGTGACTTAATTTGATCGGTTTTCATGCTGCTGCTAATTGATGTTTGAATTTCTAGAAGTTTCAGAGAGATTACCTTGAAACAAATGTGAACATTACAAGTTCTCTTATCCTGTTTATTTTTACAGATGATCTTTTGCATAGAGAAGAAACAGAAGTGTGTTCTAGAGACTGACAGGAGTTTTCTAGGCATCTAGTTTACCTTGGTGTCCAAAAGGAACCTTAGATTTTGAGAAAGCTTTCAGAAAATGGCTCCTAATTCTTTTTCCAAAAACTGAGAACATGTCTTTCTAAGGGAAAAACAGCAAAAAACTCCAAAACCCAAACCCATGCACCTACAAAGAGTTTCTTTATTGTATAATCCACTTTATACTGACAGAATTAATTTATTTACTTTTTGTGCATGTCACTATAGAAACAAACCCTGTTGCCATTGTAATTTAAACAGTCATTATTATCTCCATTGAGAAAGCATGCTTCAAATTACAGGATTCGTGATGATTTGAGGAACATTAGTTATGGAGTATGTGTGCAATATGTTTGTCTGCTGTGTTGATAAATGGCTGAGGTGAACATCCACTCTTTCTTCAACTTTAAAAATCAGAATGGGTGGCAGCATTGTCAAAACATGTCAGCACTTGAACAGTGGTATGCAACAAACCACTGGCACCACAACACATTTTGGCACGCAAATTTGGGCCTTGTAACAAATTATATACTTACTATACAACTGGTTGTTCGGATTCTTTTAGTTGCTGTCTACTTAAATTTTGAGCTGCTATCCTAGAAGACTGTAACACTTTGGAAAAGGCACTGAGATTTTTTCTTTGATATTTCACATCAAGAAACATCTGTGCTTATATTGTGAATTATGCTTAACCCTCTGCACATTTAATTTATTTTGATGGTCCCGAATAGGCATGTCAAATACCAGTGCTTGCTACTTCATAACAATTGTGTAATAGAAATATAAAATACATCAAGGTGGTAATGGGAGGAGAGGAGGCAGAGGAGGAAACTGGGGAAGTGTGTATTGTGGACTGCTATATCATAGGTTGCTGAGTATTCTGGAGTACCAAAAGCTATAGATTATTTCCTTAGGGAAGGAATATAAGTTTTGAGTCTAATAGCTTTTCTGCTACCATTCTCACAGCAGGCTCTGACTATGGAAGATACAGAAGGTAATGTCAAAAAAACCCAGGAAAGAAATGGAGCAGGGTGCAGGATTAAATACGGGTAGCTTCTAAATGGTATGATGGATGCTGAAAGACGGTCTTATTTTTTATTTAGAGAGGACAACACTCTGTCTGAGAGGACAAAGATGACTTTTTTTCTTCAGGGGCATAATACTAGTTTTCTTAATTATTCCTGCCATTTTCTTATTCAAGCTATGAGCTTCCTTAGAGGACAGAAATAAATATGCAGTCTCCTGTGAGAGTGGAACATGAACTGAATGAGTTTAAGGTTTGAAATGTGCCATCATTGGCACCAAATTCTAAAATGATATTGTCAGACTTCCAGAATAAGACAGTGGGGAACAGCGTAAAATACCTAGGGTATGTTATACAGGCAGATACAGTAAGCTTCTCTGAATATAATATAGAAAACTCTAGATTAGGAAGGCAGTTACATGCAGCTTTATACTTCTGAAGTTTAGGTTGAAATAGAAGTCTTAACTTTGAATGTATAATTTCTTTATTGTTTTAGCACTCTCATGTCCTCATGGGACATCTGTGGTAGAAGAGGTAGATAGCAAAATGCTATTCCTGCTTTGAACACTTTAAAATATCTTCTTACACAGAGGACCCCCTGGCTGAACCTAGCACTTCTACGGAGTCCTACTCAGCATGGAAGTGCCTAGAGCATGTGCAGAGTTGGAGCTTACAGCACTGGCAGCCAAAAAACCCAGCAGCTAAAAAAGTGTAGGTCTTTACCAAAGAGGTATTGTGGAGATAATTACATTTATACAGGAATTCAAAGACAACTAGACATGTGTTGTTTAGAAAACACTCTGATTCTCTTCTTACGATGTTCTACAAACCTAATAATTCATTCTAGTTTTTTGACATCTGAGTGTTTTACAACATTTTGTATGTGTTAAGGAGGTTTTGTCCTGACACTCTGAATGTTTATTCAAGTTCATTGTTTCTCAGCTGTTATGTACAAAGTTGTATTTTTTTTTCTTTATAACCACTAATTTATTTTTTTTTGCTGTAAGCATTAATATTGCTGGTTATTCTACTATTATGCACGTGTCTCTGAGAAAAGCTCTTGTGTGCAGTGAAGTATAAATAGTAGCTATTTAATCAGTTTACTTACTTCCAGTTATCATGAATCTGAAGATACTTGGATTCTTTTCCTCAGTTCTGTGCTACATAATGTTGGGAAAGCATTGTTGTGCCTCAGTTCCTCGTCAATAAATTAGAGACAATTATACTCTTTAAAATGACCTGTTGAAGAGTTCTAAAGCTGAGCTGGCAGTAATGGTACTGATACTTTTGTTTGTTTGTTTTTCAGTTTAATGTTCATTTTGAGTGCAGATTTCAAGGTAACACTGCTTTGTCAGGACCTAAAAACAGTCCCTAAACTCTTTCCGAAAGAATGTCATTGCTGCTTCTTAGATGGTAACCTCTGCTTCTGGCAGCTTGAATGCTATCATCAGAAGTAAAACAAATGTAGTTGAACAGATGTGGTAAAAAAAAATACAGGTGGTTATAATAATAGTAATTAATATAATAATATCTGTTGGTTGCTTTGTTGATTTGACTGCTGTTTTCAGTTCATGATACAGCAGTTTACAAAATATGTGACAAAGTCACAAAAAGAAGTATTTTTTAGGAGGCAGTTTTCAGAATATTGTCTAATTTAGGGACTAAGTTAAGAATTTGGTCTCTTTTCAGAACTAAAGCTACCATTGTGAAAATGCAGCTAACTCCTGATGGGTTGTTGACATTTCATAAAAATGTTTATATAGGGCTAGAGCAAGCTCTGCTTTTATGAGAAAAGCAAAGAGAGGAGACTCCTTTGGTCTGAGGATTCTACTGCCACCCCCATGATACTGTGCTAAATGCAATGTGGTTTTTTTCAGGTGACCTTTATCTTAACTTTAATCTTTCCTAACCTCTTTGGACAAGCTGTATTATCTGAATGTCATCTATGTATGAAAATTTACTTTACCATGCTTTAGCACCTTTTTACTTTTCAGATGGATATTACTACATTAATAGCAGTGTTATGAACAGGTCTAGCTTTTGGGGCATAAAAAAAAAATTACAATATTAGAACAGTGCTTATACCATTTGTGAGATTGAAAATTCTGTCAGTCACAAATAAAAATGGGATCAAAGAGGCTGAGATTAGAATTCCAGTATTGAAAACCGGGAGTTTTAAATACTAAATATTTTTCTTATTAAGAGTCCTGAGAGATAGACACATGAGCAGCACCTATAGCATCTTTTGAAAGTTTAATAAACTTTCCAGTCCTTTCAGAATGAGGCAGTATATGTGGAAATAATTGGAAAATAACCTGTAAGGTTTCTGTGCCTATTTGAGTGTGAATGGATGTATGTCAGACCTAATTAGGTCTACTGAGGAAAACATAAATGTCAATCCCTTTTTACCAAATGCATCCGTCTACTTTTGTGATTGCAAAAGGGATCCAGTGAGCATACAGCCCGTTTAACATCACCTTTCTGACTTATGTCTTTTAGATCTGTCCCCTGCGATGCATGGTGTTTGATTTTTATTGAAAACAAAGTCAAAGAGCTGGAAACTAGGCAGTGCCACTCCAGTGCTTGCTTATCTAACATGTCCAGAAAAGCAGATGTAATTTACCTAATTCAGAACATTTAATGAAAATGGTGGTTATTTTACCTTGAGTGGTTTGTAGAGTTTAATTGGTTAGATCACAGAACTCTGTTTATTTCATTTGTTGGAAACTTGATGACCCCTTCAAGACCTTGTCTAACCTGGTTTTTTGTAACTATAATTTTATCTAATCCTATTGGATGCGTGGAATGCACATCTGTTTTCAACCATGATTATATGTAAAGGGATCTTTCCTGCTAAGTTACATTTAGGAACACCTATTTGTATATTCATATCTTTTTTCTGGATAAGTGGTGTACTATTGGCTTTGCAGGGCCATCATAAAATGTACTATTTCAAATCTTTTCTCTCTGGGTGACTTCTTTAGAAATATTTCTAAAATCCCATCTGTATGCTCTTGTAATTTGTTAGAAATGGGTAAGTTTCCCTAGGGGTCCCCTAAAAGCATACTAGGAATAAAAAGGGTATTGTCTTTAAATGGCATCACTGAGTCAGTGGTGTCTCTGTGCTGGAGAGGAAAGGATGCACCTTGCTTTTATATTTGCTTGGGGAATTTGGAGAGAAGTGGCAGTTCAATATTGTTCACTTGAGAAAGTTTATTAAAAGACATGAACTGCACTGTGTAAGTAAACTTCTACAAATCCCATTATAGACTGGGTTTTGTGATGTGAAAGCAGCTTACTGAGTTCAACTTAAATGCATTCCTAAGAAAAAGAACTTAAATAAACCTAGGTAAACCTAATGGGAGCTGAAACAAGAGTGCCCATGCAGCTTTTTGTACAAATATAATTAAGTTGGTAGAAAATAATTCCTTCCAGTTATCTGTTCAGCAGTTTCTTGGACACGTTCCTTTACTGGAAATGGAACAGTGAGAGGCTGAGTCTTTAACGTTCCAATGCTAGCATTCATAGCATTGAAATGAGTGGAAAAATCATGTAAGGTCTTATTTTGGCCCTGATTTGAACAGTTGTGAGAAATTTTGGAACTGTTCACATCGATGGCTTGTCACTAGCAAGATTTGAGGGTTTGAGAAACTATCTTCCTCTTCTCAGTGTCTCACTTTCAAGAGACAAAGAGATCCCTTGAATTATGTTTTGTGCTTTGTAGTGCTCAGAAAAATGCATGTGATTCAAGTACACGTATCACCTGATGGTCCTGGAGATTCCTCTGTAGATTGTGCTTCTGCTCCTAGAATTTAAATTTGCTCTATTTTAGCCATATTTTCTTTCAAATTTAAAATAGTCTTTTCAGTTAACTCACTGTAAATGTAATAACTTCCTTAATATTTTAATTGCTTCTTGTGGAAACAAGAGAGTAGAATCTCTTGTTGCATTGCAGTAAAACAGATGCAGTTCTTTATGGGGTTTCTTTGCAAATATTCTTTCAGAGTGTTTGCTAGAGCTACTCAAGCTGATCACATTTCCTGGGTTTTAAATATATGTATAACTCAAATGTAATGGATTATATGTGAAAAACATTATATGTTGTGACATTTTTATCTTTACAGTTATTACTGTTATTTAGTTGTTAACATTTAAGTCACCCTAAATTCTGTCTTTGGCAATGCTGCTTGCAGTGCCGTGCTGCATATAGCCACTGGCTCAGAAGAAGGAGGACTGTTACATCAGAGCAGTGCTCTTGGTACAGAACAGTATGCTAATATAACAGTGCTCCTTTGAGGATCTCGTGTTGTGTCTTTGTGTATTACTGTTCTATAGTGGATAGGTGACTCAGAATTCTGCACGTACTAGTTAATGCCCTGTCAACCTTAGTGGGAGAGGTGTGAATTTTGTGTGATTTAGTTTGGTGAGGTAATTGTGGCACTTTCGAAGGCTGAGACTTTATGCTCTGCTGACTTGGTCATGATAACATACAGGGTAAGTGTATAGGCTGGCTAATCAGAATTTTAAAAAAGCTAATTAGTGGAAAAATGCTTATTCCTCTTCTCTCGAGAACACACTATTCAACAATTTATTATTAAGCAATTGTGTTTTGTACAGCATTAAAGGTTTGCTTGATGCTATGCAGACAATACCCCAAGTTGTTCAATGGCTAAATTAGCAAGGGATGCTTCTAAATAATGAGAGAGGGCATCGTTATTTATTTGTACTGCATGTTCTGCTATTAGGGAAGTTTGCTTTTAGGATGTTATGTGCATAATTTTCTTTTTTTCTTTCTTGTAGTTTCTGAAATTTTTCTTAAGAAGTTCCACACCATCTTGTTACATTTTTCTAAGCACAAGGAACACTCACCCTTATACAAATGGTTTGATGGCTATTAAAAACAGAATTAAAGCTTATATTTGTATTGAAATGTGTCCTGAAAGATGAGACCTCTATGTCAGTGGAAATAAACATGTATACTGGTTCTTATTCAAAACTACTCATATCGTAATTTAAGATAACAGCTAAAATATTTGTAATAAAAACTATGAGAAAAGAGAGAAGGGAGACACCAACTTAAGGTGAGTTGACTGTGTTCAGCACTGTGAGTAGTGATCTCTGCATGTGAACTGCTTAACAGCCAATCTGTGTCTGTAGTATTGTGGCACTAGGTAAATTTTATGAGATTTTTAAGGAAAATGTGTATGAGCGTGAAATTTCCATAGATGCGGGATAGTTTAACAAAAGGTGCTGACAATTAAATGGCTCACAGAGATCCTACAGACTGCAATTGTTGCAAGACTCTTGTGAGCAAAACTTTAAAACGATGGAGCCAACAGCAGAGGATAAGTACAGAATAATCTGATAGGCAAATAATGGTGGGATGATTCAGAAACAGTAGGAGGAGAAGGATAATCAGAGGATCTTCAGAGTGCTGGAAGAGGATAAGGAGGATAAAAATGAATACTTGGGAAGCAAAAATAAAAAACAGGGAAAGAACCAAGAAAGCTGATGTATGACTGCATGGCAAGAGCATGTTGGCATTGTTAACCAGAGTCTTGATACCAGTCAGTGCTCTGGTTCTCTTACAAAAGCTCTTCTGACCCAAGGGACCTGAGGATTTTTGTGCAGTGCCAATGGGTGATTGCATTGAGTGGTAAAGACTGGTTATAGTATAAAATGTCCTAATGAGTATGAGTTCCCCTTTGTTCTATCAGGTTTTGTGAATTAGACCAGGGGTGTAAGCAGAGTTGGATCTGGCCCTTGTCACGCTTCTGTAGTGTCAGATAAGTATTTTGTACAGCAATACAAGCTGATAGAGATTCACTCACTCTGTTGTTGCATGTGCGTGCAACATGCCTCGGAGATGAATCTTCCCTTTTATACATTATAGATTTTTCAGAATGATTATCTGAATGTATGACACAGGTTACTGCTTCTACAGCACTCATTCTTTGCAATTAAACCCTTGCCTTTTAGGTTTTGTTTCTGGTGCCCATAAAATCTCTTTATTCTTAAAAAAAGCAGGCTAATCTATGCCCAAAGGAGGGTAGATATTTCAGGCTTAGTATGTGCGAAAAATAGATAACGATAAGCTACAATTCATTCAGAGTCTTATAAGTGTTTGTGTTTGAACACACTGGTTTGCATTTTGAATCTGTGAACTCTGGCCTTTTTTCTTGTTTGGTTTTGTTTTCATATTAATCTTAATTTTCATTTCACTTTTAATTAGTTTCATTATATGTGATGGTAAAATGTTTCTTTATCTTCACTGTTAATAGTCTAATTGTTTATCTTGCCTTGAGTAATATCTCGTTAACTTTATAAGACATCTTTTCCACATCATCTACAGAATTAATTTTCTGTGTATGTAGTTGCATTATATGCAGCATCTTTCCTAAAACTTTCTCAATTAGCATTTTTATTGTATTGATTTTTTTTCTGTAAGAATTAAACTGTGAAGACAGTTGATGCAATTTGGTATTACTAGTTGGTGATCTTTTCAGGCATCACTAAAAACCTTTGTATTTGCCATTGGTGAAACAGCTTAGGAGTTTGGAGGCATATAGACCTTTTTTAAAAAAAACCAACCAAACAACAAACACAACAATGGAACAAAAAAAATCAACTACCACACAATAACAGAGTGGTGTTTTCTAAATCCAAGTTAAAATTGTCAATAACTTTTGATGTGCTTAAAACAGATGGTGGTGGTGGTTTTACAGGAGGAGTGTATAGTGATTGTTTCCTCTAGTAAATATTTTATTGCCATTTTCTGTCGGTTACATTCATCAGAAAGAATTAGGCCTTGTAGACAGCAAACAGATGCTGCAAGCAGGCATGTTTTAGCTCTTAGAATGCTCTACAATATTCCCTTCCTTTCCCAGAAAGTACATAGCAGAAATAAAATAATCTCAATAGACTACCATATCATCTTTGACCATCTTTGTTTTACACCTTCAGTGGAAATATTGTTCTCTTTGTGTGTGTGTGTGTGCACACAGTGTATCTTGGATTGTGACATGCTTCTTGATTTTCAGATTCCAGTCACTTATTTTAGCAGTACACCCCCAGATCACCTTGTGGATATTGAAAGACTGGAGGCTCTGTTGAGAGATGCAGTACTTCTCTACTAGTAGCTACTGCAGAGCATCTAGTTCTGCCAGGAAAGTTATGTTGAGATTCCATTTATTCACTACATATTTAGGTCTTTGTTGCACGTGAGGTTATTCTGGCAGAAAGAAAGTGCTGAAGAGTTAAGATCTAAGTATGACAAGTATTATGTATGTGTTGTGGATGCAGATAAATTAAAAAAAAATCCCACTGAAAGTGGTACTTAATGGATCGACAGTGCTAAAAATACAAAATATTGGGGTTTTTTAAATAAAAAAAACCAACCAAACAACCCCTACTAAGAAAAGTGTTTCCCTGTCACCCAGTAGATCCAATGCAGCGTGTTGGCTGCTTCTGTGAAGCTCTAGAAGATCGCAACTGCCCTTAGTCCTTTTTAGGAGAGCTGCCACATTCACTATATATCATTTTCAGATGAGGTGAGCTTCTGTATTCACAGAAACTTTGCACCTTTACTGTAGGTCTCGGGTTGAGAACAGATTGCTCTGTCCTGGAAAATTATGCAGATTTTTCAGAGATGCCTTTGTCCTAAGTTAAGATAAGAAGTTGAATTCTTGAAAACATCCCTATATTTTAGCTAGGATCAAACAAAGCATTTTCATTTAAACTACCTTAAAATGTTTAGTTTGAAAGGTGACCATTGAAGTTCGTGCTTTAATAGTGAAAATTTTTGTACAATGAAATATTTTGCTTGGAGAGTGATGAGTTAGGGTAGTACAGCAGCTTCAGAGATTTGAAAAACAAACACGTTTATCAAAGCTCATTTTTAATGTGAACAATTTGTTTTGCCAATGAGTATTTATTTTAAGACAGAACAGTGTTTCATCAAAGATTTCCTAGTTTGCTATCTACTGCATGTTTTTCTTCTGTAAAGTCAGCCTGATGCTACACGTTGAAATAGATGTACTTCTCATAGAAATATTTCCATTTCAATGTGCTTTAAATTTAATGTCTGCTTGTATTTCTTTGTAAGGCAGCAAAAATCCTGACAGTTAAGGAAAGACTACTTCAATAAATAATACAACCCTCATGTAAAATCCAAGACAGTAGTTTATACCTATATTTCAAAAAGAAAGTAAGACAATGTAAGGTAGTTTAGCTAGGTATACCTTTTCTAAAACTGTTCATGTTTTCCAAAAAAATCATGGCATACAGAAGATTATTGTGCAGTGTAAAAACCTTATGGTGAATTGTAAGATGAAAGTAATTCTTTCAATATACATAATTAAACCTTGTACATTTTTAACTAAGAAAGATGACCTGATATGCCTTTGCATTTCCTCATCAATTTTTATATAATTGTGTCCACTCATGCTAGCACTAGGTATGTAGTTCCTAGATTTTTTAAAAGTCTTTTAACCCGTTGTTAAGATACTTCAGATACACGCACTGCATCATGAGTGTAGTTAAGAGTTTGGCTTTAGATTGCTGTACTCAGAGTTGTGTTCGTTACTGGGTTAGATAAAAGCTGGATTAGATAAAATTGAATGTATAGGGAAAATGCACTCATTTTTGTACACGTGGAACTAAAAGAAAGTATAGAGATGGGTAACAAGGACTATCAGTTGTATGGAGTGTTTCCATGCAAACAGGCCAGAACTTCAGGTTGGAAAAGACATGACTGAAAGGAAATATAGTAGAAACCTATAAAATCATAATTAGTACAAAAAAAGGGCAAACTGGGCATAATTTTTATATAGGTATATTTTCTTTTTTTTTTCCTTCCTAATGTCAGGACTGAGGGTGTAAAATGAAATGGTTGCATAGAAGGTTTGGAGCTAAAGTAGTAATTTTTATGCAGAGTGCAATTAAATCAGACAAGATCACTACCGCAGATATGGGGGAAGTTAAAAGCACTAAGAGTTTCAGAGGAATGACAGAAATTGATGGAGAAATAAATAGCAGTGGCTATTAAAGGCCTAGACGTAGCCTCTGGTTCAGTTCTTGCCCACTAGGTGCTGAAGGATACAATAAAGGAAGCATAATTTCATGTCTACCTGGTTTCTTGTACTTTTCCCAAAGCATTTAATGTTGGTTATTGCCAGAGTCAGAAAAGTGGAGTAGATGGAACTTTGATTTTTTTTAATTTTTTTTTTTTTTAATCCAGTCCCTAGTAGTTAATTTCTAAAGAACTAAAGGTACTGGCTGCTGTTAACTGGAGAAGTAACTGTTCTGGGTTCAGACTTTAACCTGCCTTCCCAGTCATACCTTTTGACAGTTTATCACTTCTTGAGGTTACCTCACCCCAGGTAGCAGTGTGGCCAGTCGAGCTCCCTGAGCGCACCTGTTACGGTGGGCAGGGCTCAGGTTACTTAAGAATGCTCCCCCCAGATACGACGATTTTTGCAGTGATTGACCAGAATGCTAGTCAATTCATTGAACTTAAAGGGGAAGACGGAAGTGATACGATCAAGACAAATCACAGATTCACAGAATCACCGGGTTGGAAGAGACCCACCGGATCATCGAGTCCAACCACTCCCACAAAACACTAAACCATGTCCCTCAGGACCCCGTCCACCCGTAACTTAAACACCTCCAGGGAAGGCGAATCAACCACCTCCCTGGGCAGCTTATTCCAGTGCCTAATGACCCTTTCCATAAAAAACTTCTTCCTAATCTCCAACCTAAACCTCCCCTGCATCGACATTATTAGATTTTAATTAATTTTTCAGAATTGGAAGATGAGTCCTGTACCTTTTGAAATCGCTGGCAAAACAGTCATCGAGTAGAAAGACAGCAGGATTTACTACATTGACTTAGTTACACAGGTGCAAATCTGTGTGCAGAGGAACTCTACGTTGTGAAAACATATTTGTGGAAACTAGTCTTATCCAGAGCTGAATTTTCTGCTACTTCATCGTGCATAAAGGTTGTTAGTGAGGGTACTAATAAATAGTATGGGGTAACATACTAAGTATTTTCTGCATCATTCTTTTAGTGGGCTTGTCTGATATCCTTCTGATATCAGTAAAATCTTATCAGAATAAATTTCATTGCAATGAATTTCATTATCTTCCTTTGTTACAAGAACTATATCATCACTACTTTTTTTTTTTATCATCTGTAAATAATCAGCATGTGAGGTCTTAAAGGACATTTGACTAGTGGAATGTTTCATATTGACCTTATTTCATATGTTAACTGTTCCTTATGAAACTGAAACATCTAGAAAGCTGAAGGATAGAAGAGCTTTTCCTCTTTGACACTTTGTAAATCCCTTGAGTCCTTACATGAAAAACTCTATATAAATTCAATACAATTATACTGATGATGATTATGGCAAAGTGCTGAGGAGAATGATGCAGGAAAATAATTAGATCCTTCTCTCCCTTACAAAAAAACAAACTTAAACCCACACAATCCAATGCCTGCGTAGTTTTGGTTTTTATTCCTTGAGAAATGAAAACTGTGAAAACAAAGCAAATATGGCTTATAATGTGGATGTTTAACTTTCAGGTTTTCAGTATATGTGCAGGGTACCTACTTGATTATGTGAGCTCAGAAAAAAATAAAAAAACCCACTAGCTGCAAAAAAGAAAGCTGTAATCAGTTATAGATGTGTTAGAAAAAAAGCAAGCTTGGTTTGAGACATAGAGCATTACAGTTTGTAATACAAATTTCCCATCAGAACAGACTGATATTGGCTTGTTTGCTAACCAGTCTTCCAGTAAAAAACAAATAAATATACTCATAACTCTATGTCAAAGCTATGTACCAGCAATGGAAAAAGCCCTATTGAGGGCAGATCTCAGGAGAATTAATGAGAGAGCAATATGTCCTCTTTGTTTTAATTATTGTTCAGAACTTACTGAAATGACAGTTAATGAAGAGATCACCTGAACCATGGAATGCAATATCAGGCCTTGAGAAAGAAAGAAAATTGACTTTTGTTTCGTGTCCCTGTAGAGCGACTGCCACTTTATAGCTAGTGAATAGTTGTTCTTTTGCTCTCAATTTTACAAAGCCTCTTGACGTTCTGTTGAAAAGCAGATGGGTTATTGAAGTCTAGCATCTCACAGAGCCCAGTCTGTAGTGCTGGAAAACAGGATTGTTGTTGAACTGTCTGGTTTGGATTCAAGTTCCCTTCTGATAGTTGTCAGTATGGGGAGTATATTCCAATATGGAATTTGATAAGCTGTTTTATGCTATGCAGTGTGAGACTACGTAGTTTTATAAATAAATATGGGTAGGGCAGTTTCGTATTTTGTGAATGCAGTTTATTTTGGAATAAAAAATTCTGTTAATGAATGTTTTAAATAATGTATTTCTCTGGATAAGTAGTGAGCGCAACTCTTACCTTCTGGTTGCTCAGGTCACTGTAAAAGTAACAAGAACTAAAAAGATTAGTTGGGCCATGTAACTGCTAACACTTGTTATCATGCACAGTGTAATCCTTTTGTAATGGCTTCTAACTAATTCAGGGTTTTTTTAGGTAACAGCAGGGGGTTTTGTCCTATAGTCTCTCCTATTTGTTTGATATTACAAATGTCATTGTTCTAGTACGTAGGAACTGTCTTCTGATTCACTCTCTTAAGTTCATCTTTGCATAATTTATACCTATTAATTAATGTGTGAACATTTTCCATTTAATCTTACCTTCCTGCACAGAATCTTCCATAGGGGGTTTTGTGTATTTAAACAGAATTTTTTTGTTCTCTGTGTCTGAATGCAGCACTAGATTGCATTTACCATTTTTACAACTTTGTTGTCTTTGTGTGACTTGTAGCATCTTGTGACCAGATGGCATACTTATATACTTCTCATTATGCATTGACCGTTGATGAAATCCCAGCATATAGCACTTTTTTTTTTGTTTGTTTTAGACACTCAAATGCATCTCTCACGCTTTTGGTACTATCAAGTTTCATGCTATTCTTGTTGTTTCATGCTATTCTTGTTATTTCATGCCTCAAATACATGCATTACATTTCATGAAGTATCTGTCTCTTTCTTTGTGATTATAATGTCTTCTGACTTTTCCATTAGTAAACTTTGTCTTATACCACAGTTGTTAATTAAAATATTGGGATTAGTCCCAGCACTGATCCCTGAGGATCTATGTTAGTAACACTATCTTCAGTTTGGTACATGTCCTTTTGAAACAAGTCGTTATCAGCTGCCCAGTAGCCAATTTCTTGCCTTGTTTAGTCCCCTTCTAGTCATGCTTGCTTTCTTTAGCTTAAGTGATAAGATCCTGTGCAGCTTCAGGTCATATTCCCTTGCACTTTCGGATCTCTTCTCCTGAAAATCAGTAAAGGGTAACAAACAAACAAAACCCCACTCCAAAACATTATTATCCTTCCGTGAATTCATTTTCACCAAAGTACGCTTCAGTTCTTTACTTTATAATGCCAAGTTTTCCAGAATGAGTGCACACATCATAAGTAGATGCTTTTAAGTCTTCTTTGTGATAGCATTCTATAAGCTGTGCAATGGAACAAGGCAGTAGCCCTCACAGTGTGATTTCTGGCCAGACAAATATAATGCTTTTCTTAAAATGCAAATCATTTTAATAGAAATGACTAAACAGAAATCCATGAAGTCACCTTGTTGTAAATTGTATGCAAACAAGAAATGATTTTTAAATTTAGCATTGACTTCTTCAGACAGAATTCTAGTTGAGTAATTTAATATAGCAGAATTGCTACAAAATGGAATTATCAGTAACAATATATTGTACTTCTCTAGAGTTTTTCAGACTGGAGTATTGGAACTTTTATCAATTAAAATGTGTTACATTTCATTATACCCAAAAGAGTGAGCATTTCTAGAGATAGTGGAGAATTTTTATTTGAAAACAATTTTTATAGCAGTGTAGGAATGCAAACAATGTTTACTGTAAGAGGATTCATATGTTAAGGGTCAAAACTCATGTCAGAACAAGAGAAGTGAGACTCAAGAATAGATGAGTGATCCATTAATTATCAGTATTGCTTCACGGGATCCATTGATTATCAATATTTCTCCACAGAACAGCTTCAAGATACCCATGCCAGAAGACTACTCAAGGTTGTGGGTATTCCACTTAAAAAACCTCCTTAGCATGAGAGTGCCTGCTGCCTGGCAGGCAGTTAAGCATGTGTGAAGTATTAAACATGACTTTAACTTAGCTTTATGTAGCCTGGGTACTGGTAGCAGCATGAAACCATTTATTATATATATATTATATTATCTGCTCTCTATCATTGTGTTGCTTATTGTGTTACTAAGGCAACAGACTTTTTCTGTTTCTTCTGGACTTCATTTCCTGCACTGTTATTTCACGTCTGCTCATTTTGATCTAAAAGCAGTTTGCAAGGAAGCACTGGGGAAGCCAGCTAATCCATTTACAAATTAGTATCTGCTGTATAGTTCTGAGTGACAAGACACCCACAGATTTCTACCCATTTCCTTTTGGATCTGGCTTCTGTCCAGTTTTTCCTCTCCAAGCCACTTCCTTTTCTACTGATTCAGCCTTACCAGTTTCATATGCTTTTCTGTGTATCTGCATACACTTGAAAGTCTCCTTGCTCATCCCAGTATCAACATTAAATTCATTTCCTTCAAGTGACTTTGGAATGTCACTTTTGTTTCAGTCAGTTTACTATTTATGGCATTGCTTCTACTTTCTGTGTTTTCACATTAGGTGTATTTGTTTCGGGCTTTCATTAAGCAGCCTTATTAAATGGTTTCTTAAGATTCTTTCTGGATTAATTTTCTTTGTGTTTGTTAGTTTTTTTTTTTCCTTTGTGATTGACATTTTCCATGAAGGAATTTCAGTCTTGGCTTATGTTTTTGGCTTTAATGTTTTATGCCAATTACTATACAAATAGCAATAAAGTAGAAGTAGGATAAAGTTTTTACAGATGTATGCAAGTATATGTTTAAAGTAAAATTTGAGGAAAAAACTATTGCAGAAAATAGAAAAAAAACTTAAAAGAAGTTCATTAAGAAGAAAATCATAGGTCCCATAATGTTATGGCTGTTCTAGGAGGAATGAGAAATTATGAAGCTAGATTATTTCTGTGTGGATTCACTTATGATGAAATGATACAGAAAAAAAAAAAAGATGTTTCCACGTTATTCTTTGAAATGAAGGCAGTTACACCAGTGATCTCTTTAACTTACTAGGCTGAACCTCCTTTAACAGTGGCTTCCTGTGGTGCCAAGGTGTCACCTTTTAGTAAGGCACAATATTCACTTTCATCTGTTTCTGTTACACTTTACCCTGCTCCAGCTGTGGAGACATATCTTCATTTAAGGAATATTCAATTCTTTGTCATTAGAATGAATAAAAGAAGAAGTGTTACCATAATTTTGAATCCACCAAAATTCTCTGAAAGCTATAATAATAACAGCTTTGCTAATTTTGCCAAAGGAGGAAAAGTGTTCTTAAGTGGTAGTTTTGTCAGCTCTTTCCTACTGAGAGCTAGAAACTGCCTTTATCTTCCAACAGAATCTTAACTCAGTGCAACTGATCAGACTGTGAATACACCTTTTCTTTCTAAGCTTAGAGACTCAGCCTCGCTATGGCACTTCAAATCACTCTCTGAAGCAAGATTTTCATGAAAGGCTTGGTAAGGATTTGCACTTAATCACTTCTTTTAATTAAAAGCTTCTCCCCCATCAAATTATGGGAGAGATCAATAAATCACAGATTTGTGATATTAAAAAAGGAATATTTTGCTGTATTTGTTTCATGGTGACTTTATCCAGAATATTACTTAGTGCTTCGTATGAAAGCGTCTGAAATTGGCCACTCTGGTTTTGTTTGGTTTGCTTACTGTTGAAATTTCTTTAAATGTGTGTTGTCCGTCTCTAGCATTTTCCTCTCTTTTGCTGTAAAGTTCCTCTGACAACAAATGACCATCTTGTGATTGCATTATCCTGTGTTACTCTTACATGTTAGTTCTCTTAAAGAAAGACTGTTTGTGTGAGACTGCTTTAGAAGTCTTCCAAGCAGATGCTGGAAGGCATTAAACACAACTAGGTTTGTCACTGTTGCATATATTTCCTTTTTTTTTTTTTAAACTTTTTATTTCTTTCTCTCTCCACCTACTCCATTTAAAATAACTGTCTAGGGGTTTATCTTTATCTGCACACATAGAACAGCCAATAGTAGTGAAGCTCTCATCACATACATGGTGGCAGTGCACAGCTGAAACTGCCTCTTCCTTGAAAAAGCAATAGCAACAAAAAAAGTGATTTATTTCTTCTTTTTTAAATCATGAATAGTAACTCTGTTTGAGGAAGTGCATGCCACCTCTAATAAGAAACAGGAGACAGTCCAAAAAAACCAGGATGTCAGTCTGGGACCTGATGTTTCAATCTCATGTATACAGAATAATATAAAATAATTTATTATACTAGTACGTGTGCATTATTTTCATAAATTTTCCATTTCCTTAAAATGCTTCTGCAGTGATTAGGATTAGAAGTGTGTATAACTGACTTTTGAAGTTAGCTGCAAGAATATATGTCATAAGAGAGAGCAATTCAAAGCTGAAAGTCACAGAATCATAAAATCACCAGGTTGGAAGAGACCCACCGGATCATCGAGTCCAACCATTCCTATCAAACACTAAACCATGCCCCTCAGCCTCTCACCCACCCGTCCCTTAAACACCTCCAAGGAAGGTGAATCAACCAGCTCCCTGGGCTGCCTGTTCCAGTGCCTAATGACCCTTTCTGTAAAAAAATTTTTCCTACTGTTCAGCCTAAACCTCCCCTGGCGGATCTTGAGGCCATTCCCTCTTGTCCTGTCCCCTGTCACTTGGCAGAAGAGGCCAGCTCCCTCCTCTCTATAACCTCTTTTCAGGTAGTTATAGAGAGCAATGAGGTCTCCCATCAGCCTCTTCTCCAGGCTAAACAACCCCAGCTCTCAAAGACAGTTGATTTGAAATATATATAAATCTTAAAATAAGTTATTGAATCTTCTTTTATGATGAGTCAAGAGTATCCATGCAGTCATTTCTACACAGAAGGAGGGAACCGTGGTGTTTTGGTTTGTTTTAACTAACATTATAGAAATTCACTATAAATAAATTTCGTACCAAAGCACTTGGATGTCTCTAGCAAAAAATACTTGTCTATCAGTTGTGGTTGGCCTGAGAATTGTCATAAGGAAGTCGATATCTTGGGGATGATAGCAAAACAAACTGAACAGAATCTTACTATAAAATTAAGTTGCTAAGGACTTTCACTGGGAAAAAATTGTTATAGTTAACATCAAAATTCAGGCTAAGATAAGAGAACACAGCTCCCAGTAACTTCACCTGGAATACTTGCCTGCGTCTTTGGGGCTATTTTTTTCCCCAACCAAATAACTAACTTTTCAGCTCACACATTCCAGTTTTTAATGACTTAGCAGAATCTAAAATGAGGCTCTCTTTCTTCTTCCGCATTTTTATTTTTTTAGTATCAAAAATTTATTGAAGTATATTAAACAATGACTTAAACAGAACAGTAAAGAGAACAAGAAAAGAAGCAATTTACAGTTATAGCAGTATCTATTTTGAACATTCAGAATCTAGCGTGTTGAAAACTGATTTAACATTTTGCTTCACAATTTGCTAACGGAATGTCAAAATGAAATTTGAAACACAGGAGAATGTATTATTTTAGTTTCATCATAAGTACAAGAATAACAGAAATTCTCTTTTTTTATTTACCTTGAGAATTTTATTGCCATGAAATATTTATTATATACCAAAATTATTCATATTTTTGTCATTAGAAAACATCACAATAACAGAATTAATGACTTCACAGAAAATGTTAAGTGAGCTTGCTTCCTGTAGATGAGGAGTATGTGTCAGTGTGAGGCTTTATATTAGATAAATGTATTTACAATTAAAATACACTTCATGTATTTTTTTTAAATACCTGACAACTCACAGAGTCTGTTGAAGTCAGTGAAAAGATTACAGCAGACTCCTGTGCATTAGGCATGAAGTTCTTAGAGGTGTCTTTTGAAAGAAATAATTATGCCCCGTTCTTTTCAGTATAGTTGTGCACCACATGCAGTAGTCCCACTCAAGCTTGAAGAAGGTAGAACTTCAAGCCTGTGTTTTAAACTATGCACATGCTTTAACTGTAGTTCCCCACAAAAACTACTTTCTCTTTTCAGGGACCTTAAGTCATTCACTAAAGAAGTATTTTACTCTTCTGCCATACATATACTGTAGTACTATTAATTGTACCATTTAAAAGAGATATTTTTTCTAAAAGCATGTTTCATTTGTATCTTTGTATTAAACTGTGGCCATGCGGCCTTATTATCTGTAAGTGTTCTTTATCGCAATGACTTTCCTGTTATTTTTTACTAAATTTTTCAGTAAAAAGACTGTAGCTTTGTGTTGCATCCACCTATAATACAGTTTGCATCATAATTGAAAGTAGGCTCTTAGCAATGTAAAATATATTCCGAAAACAAGAAAGTTGAAATTTAGTCCTTTTTTTCCAAATACAGGGAGAAAAAAAAACCACTTAAAGTTGTAAAAAATGTTGAAAATGAGAAAAAATGCAATTCACTGAGTTTGCAATGACCTAAGTGCAGTAGTAGTGCAAGAATGTACCCTTCCTCATTAAAAATATCGTATAACTTATTCATTTTAGAACTTGCATTCTGCTGCTAATGTATTTCTTCTATTACAAATGTGTATTATTTTTCCTATTACAGGATAGATGAAGAAAGGATAATATGTAGAGAACTAACTGTAAGCAAGCAAAATTGATGCTTTTTGAAGGGTAAAGGAAAGGTGGTGGAGTTAATTGTGTACAGTTCCAAGTAGCTTTAGAACTAGCAGGAGGAAATTGGCTGTTGTGTGAAAGCAGCATGAAATGTAATTCAGAGCAGCTGTCTAATTTATCAGCAAGAACAAACTGCTCATGTTCTTAAACTGTATTCAATTACTCTATCCAACCTTCTTTGACCTGTTCAGCCTGGTAGTGTTTGCTTAAAACTGAAACTAAAGAAAGATTGCCAACCTTTTGAAATAAACTGAAAGAATCCCATGAGTTTCCTTTGCAATATACTTCCATTAATTTTTGAATTTGTATAACTCTGCACTCATTGCTTCTTCAGAAGACTTATATGACTTTCTTTACTTAAATATGCAGAGTCAATAAACTTACATTCTTTTGTGACTTATTTCAAATTATTACCAAAATGACGGCATATAACACCGAACTGAGGGACTCTGCTATGGGGAAATGACTGTGAAACCTTGAGATGAAAACTATCCTTTGCTGGTAGCCCATTGGGATTCCTCTTTTATTCTGTGATTGTAATATTTGCTCATGTACTGACCATGACACTCTGTACTGTTTTTCAGAGCAATCTTTTGAACTCTGTTCCCTCTACATTCATGTAGGAAATTGAACAAAACATATAAGCTAACAACAGAACAGATGTTCAGTTGGAATAAAGCAGCATATCAACACCAATTTTTAATCACATACTCCAATTTATACTGCCAGTCTCTCATAAAACCCCATCAGTTATTGTTGCAAATGTAAATGTTCTGTCTACAGAACAGAAATTGCTCTTAACATTTTGAATTTTAATATTGCTTTCTTCAATGTTGATAAGATATTTACATCACAGAAGGGCTGAGGTTTTAAAGGAACTCTGGAGGTCACCTAGTCCAACCTCCCCTGCTCAAGCAGAGCCACCTATAGCCAATGGCCCAGGATTGTGTCCAGATGGCTTTTGAATATCTCCAAGGAGGGACACTCAACAACCTCCCTGGACAATCTTTGGCAGTGCTTGATCACTGTCACTGTGAAAAAGTGTTTAATAATGTTTAGAGGTAGTCTCCTGTGTTTAAGTTTGTGGACATTGCATCTAGTCCTGTCACTAGGCACCCTAAAATTATGTATATAGTTCTGACACATACTGTTACCACAGATAGAAAAAAAGAAGTTTTTGGTTTTTTCAAGGCATCTATGCTGTTTAGGTTGTTTAGCAAACCTTGCTTGTTATTCCTCTGAGGAGCAAGACAATTGCTTCTGTGGAAAACTTGTATGTCTCTGGTAAAGCTGATCACAGTGGAGCCTTTTGTTGCTTGACCTTAAAAAAAGAAACCTTACAGATGATGTCATTTTTGCAACCAAAATGTAGAAAGCAGCCTATGGTCCTTTTTATAATTTTCCTGCTATCAACTTTTTTTTCCCTCTGTAAATTAAACATCTCTTGCAGTAGGTAAAGCAGGTAACAATTCTGTGGAACTATCCTACTTCAGGTGTATTTTTGTCTGTGTTAGTAATGCAACCTTGACCTCTTTGCATATAATTTAGAGTTATTTTTAGGGTCTTAGTAAAACTAACTCAGTTCTAAATATATATACATCTATAGATATGTTCTGTAAGGCAAATAGAAATAATCTAAGGTTGTATATATATTTTGGAAAAAAACCAACAACTAAGTATACTTTGTTAATAGTTATCGGCTTAAGTCTACAGTTAAATTAAATGCTGTTCAGAAAATGCCAGTCACTGAGGGTTCTGGACAAAGGTGTTGTCAAGTGAACTAGAGCTCGGATAGAACATTTATAGGAGCAGTGTAATATTTCAGAATTCTGCAAGACATGTGCCATGGTATTTTTGATTTAAAACCTGGAATAGCACAAAATCAATGTGTTGTATCTATTATATATAGGTAAACGAGTGACACCATGACAGCTCTCAAAATACAGCTGAATATGAGTGCTCCTTGGGATATCTCGCAGGGCTTTACAGTTGGTCATATTTTGTCTTTCATGGAGAAAATGCCAAATCATTGCTGGGAGTGATTATGGACAGGGATTGATGGAGTGGGGAATAAATAATGAAGACAAGGAGAACTGGATACAATGGTATCTGACTTTGTGGGTGAATGGCTCATAGATAGACGGGGTTAAGTGACTGAAATTAAACACAATCCAATGTAAAAGTCAGAAAGAAAATGTTTTAGTTCAGAAAACGAAGACTTCAAAGTGAAAAGCAATGTTTTTGAAAGAAAATTAGCTGACCATAAATTCACGGCAAAGTGCTGTGGCAGAGACTGTTTCTGCACAAGGGAACTTAATACTCTCTGTGGTTTTGTCTTCCAGTAGAGCTTGTGCTAAATACCATGTCCAGTTTTGATATGTACTAATGAAGAAATAAGGGATGGTATAAGAAGTATCAAAGTAAGAAGCATACTTACAAATGAAGACTCGGAGCTGTATTTGTTTTGCTTTGTAAAACAAGTTGACTGCAGAGTATTCGACAGGAATTTGCTCATAGAAAACACTTCAGTCTAACAGGTAAAGGCATACCAAGATACAGCGTGTGATGGATATTAAGGGCAGTGTGGACGTTAAAGGGTTCTTTCTGTCCCAGCTGGTGCCACATTCCGTCTTGAAACTTCTAAGTTCCTTTACCTCGCACTAAGCCTTAGTTTCTTCTCAGTGCCTCTGTGACCTTTCCTGACTCAACTCATATTCCATTGATTTCCTAAGAACTCACCCACTTCATTGAGCATATTTTGCATCTGTCTGATCCTTTTTCATGCTTGGGATATCTTTTCTTGCTTAAGCTTCCTCTCTGCCCATTTTTTTCCTTTCAAACATAGGTTGTTGCATGGGGACCCAACAACATTATCAGTTGTAAAGTTACGTGGAATAAAGAAATGAATCTTCTTTAGGGGAAAACACTATCTGTTCTGTGCACTTGAGCTTGCTTTAGCCAAGGTTACATTGGTTTAAAACTATTTGCTGCTTCTCGTTAATATTGCACTGAATATTGATTTTTAGTTCACTGTGTATCCCATTGCATTGCTATTTTTTTCTGAGATGCACACTGTACATAGCTTTTAGCTCAGCTGAAGGTGTATTTTCTGTACCCTGGTGATGGTGCCAGGAGGCGTTACACAATCTTGGGGCTTTAATGCAGGTAACCATATTAAGCAAAGGTCATCCTCTTGTGCTGTCCATATCTATGCACATGGTATGTAACTGGAAATTTTGAAAGCACTTTGTTATCTTGGCTGGCCAAGGTTTGCTAAAACTATATAGATACTATGCTTTAGGGGAGAAAAAAAGAAAAGAAGCACCGAGATCCTAATATCCTACAGCTCCTTAAGACTGCTGTTTGAGATAAGTCTCACAAATGAGCTTAAACAGTTCAGTTCCAAACAAGTCTTCCTTCCTCATGGTTTGTTGAATGTTTTGGTTTTTGTTTTTCCTTTCAAACAGTAGAGATAATCTTCTTTGCTTTCAAAGCTTTCCTGGGTCATGTATTCCAGTGTTGTTATATGGCATATTTTTGGGGTCATGAAGCATTTCTTCTGCCCGGTTCTACTTTGCTATAGGGAGAACTTTTGCAAAGTGAGTAATCTGAGGAAGGGGAGTATGACTGATTGAATAACAGGAGAAACCCTTAGCTGATTGATCTGCATTTACTTATCAGATAATAACATGTGTTGTGCTTTTAAATAAAAACATATGGAAAATAATTGTAAAAAAATGTTTCCATAAGCATTTAATGATGAGATATGAGCAATTTAAAGTCAGAAAAGACTTTTTCTGGGAAATTACTCATAGATGCAGAGTTTGAGGCAAAATCTTGATTATGAACATTACTTAACAGTAACAATTGCATCTCATTTTACCACAGATTTTATGTAATGACTGAGAAAGATTTCAAGTCATCCTTGAGACATGAAAGTGCCTCTTGCTAAGGAGAGAGCAAGCTGGTACCAGATGTATAATAGTTCCCAAGATTTGCAGTAAGAGATGCTTGAGGACAGTAGGGAATGAGAAGGACCATGGTTGATTGGGATGGATAGTAAATTACAGATGACAGAATTGGCTGCCCGGAGTGGTGTGTGAGATCAAATTATCTTTGTCATAGTAGCTCTATTTTTAAGATGTGTGCAATGAGGAAAGGTTATTGGACTTAACCTTTGCCTATAAATACAGGTAGTTTATAAGTAAATCAGGAATGAAATAGAAAACAATAATATTTTGTTTTGACAAATAGGCATAAAAGTCTTCCATTGGTTAGAGATGTAGTGCACTAGTGTACAGTGTTTTACTGTAGTGAAAAAATAATCCATTTGCTGCCAGGACTTCAGATGCCTGTTCAGGAAATTCAAGATTTCTAAATCAGCATGTATGTGTAGTTGTGTTGACCTGTGTTGTGAGAAAAATGTGGCACCTGCTTCAATATCCTTTGGTAAGTTTATAATTGTAGAATCCTAGAATAGTTTGGGTTGGAAGGGACATTAAACATCATATAGTTCCAACCCCCCTGCTATTGGCAGGAACTCGTCCCACTTGATCAGGCTGCCCAAGGCCTCATCCAACCTGGCCTTGAACACCTCCAGGAATGATGCATCCCCAGCTTCCCTGAGCAACCTGAGCCAGTGCCTCACCACTCCCATGGTGAAGAAATCCTTCCTAAAGTCTAGTCTAAATCTGCCCCTCTCCAGTTTATACCCATTTCCCCTAGTCCTATCACTACAAGTCTTTGTAAACAGTCCCTCCCCAGCTTTCTTGTAGGCCCCCTTCAGGCACTGGAAGGTTGCTATAAGATCTCCTTGGAGCCTTCTCCAGGCTGAACAACCCCAGCTCTCTCAGCCTGTCCTTTCCATTCAAAGTGGAAATGGAAATGAACCCAGGAATAACTAGATCCCAGATGTTTCTCTTTTGCATCTGGTTGTTACCACACAACTGGTTTGAGATTATTTCCCTGCAGTTTAGTTGGCAACAGGTTGAGCTTCCCCAGTTTATTTTCCCTTAAAAAGACTTGGAGTTCTTGTATAAACCTGCTCATCTTTGTGTGTTGCTGGTGAAGTCTGACAAAGGAGCAGATCAGGCAGATAGGTGAGTGTTGTTGCTTAGCACAGAGCTTTGCAGAGTGACTTTGTGTGTGCCTTTGTCATTGACATATTACACACTTCAAAACTTATCACATAACTGAAATGGCAAAAATTGAGGGGGGATAGTCATAATCTTCTTAACTTCTTAAACCAGCAATAACAACTGTAGTAAAATCATGTAAAAGCTTATTTGGTTTTAGTTAGGATTCTCAGTAGAAAAACAAGTGGTAGGAAAGTGTTCTCTTCTGTAAAAGGTATGTGTATGTATGTTGGGCAGGTCTGTCATGATCATATTATCTATTATTATTATCTATTCTGATAATAAGTGGATTTTTTTTGTTTTATCACAAAGCTTACTATTCCCTTACTGACATAAAGAAGGGACGAAGATGAGATTTTCTTTGGAAAAGAAGAATCCATCCTGAATGATGACTATTGACAGTAGTAATGAATGTAGCTGAGGCATGATGTTTTGGTGCTTAAAAAACCAGTAGGATCAGCATGCACTCCTCAAGTCTCTACACGTTTGTTTCATATTCTTATAAGTTCTCTGTGTGCCTGACCAGCAGCTTGAGAAATAGAACAGTGGTTTGTCTTGCTGGAATTTCAAGATTGGACTTTTTCTAATGATCAGGGGATTACTTTTTGTTTCATATCTATATATGCTGCTAGCATGACTCAAAGCATGTGGTAAGTGGCACTCTGTTCCAATGGTTTGATCTGCATTTCTTCCCTCTCTTTTTGGAAGTTATATCTAGTTAACAATCAGTTCTGTAAGTCCCAAGCACCTCTTGTTATCTTCTTGGGCAGTACCACTACAGTGAAACTCTGATCTTAACTGGATCACATAGCTGTTACTTTAAAAACACTAATAATGCAGTATGAATGTGTGAAGAAAGAATAAAAATACACTAACTGTTTATCTTGTTTTCAAAAGGCTATCCTTTCCTATAATCTTAGAATGCTATTGTTTTTTGATATCCAAGTACCTTACTGTACAACAACTATCCCCCCTTCTGAGAGGGTGCCTTGTTAATGATCTCTCTGTCACTTAAGGGCAAGGATAACAAGGTTACTGGGGAGAATAAAAATTAGAGCAGAAACTATTCCTTCTATGTGTTATTTAGCTCACTGAAGTGTCCCTCCTTTATATTCTTTATTCTCCATAAATTGTAAATAACATGATTTGACAGAACTATAGATTGCCTTACTACACAGTAGTGAATGCTTTAAGAATCATGATCATTTGGGAAACTATGTCAAGAAGAAGAGAATTGTGTCTTCAGTCATCCAAAAATGTGCATTACAGAGCTTATCTTCATCTTTGGCATCTATCAAACAGCTCACTGGAAAGACCAGAGATAGTAAACAAGTATGTTGGAGTAAAATGGTCCCCCACAGGGAATAATTTGAAGTCATAGTAAAGCGTTGTTTTCATAAGACATCAAATTACATTTCCACTGGAGTATCAGGCCTATGAAATGGATGTGTGTGATAGGTTTGGGTGAAACCCCTCCCAAAACCCCACAGTAGTCTGCAGCCCCGCTTCCTTTCCCCTCCACCTCCCTGGACAAACCCAAGGGAAAAAGGGAG